>APFE030729852.1:8039-21403 GCA_000404065.3 Pinus taeda
ACTCTAACTACTTGGAGCTTCCTCCTCCAGCATGAGGGGAGCTCGATGACTAACATTTACTAACCTTATCTATCTTAATAGACTCATTAAATCTACTAAGCATGAACTGTAACTACAAAAGAGTTCTAATCAAACTTAAACTCTAATTTATTCTCCTCGTATTCTGATTCCTTTCCAGGTCTTCAACAACTGTCTCCTTTAGTTATGGCCGTGATTGCTGAGATAAGGATGTATGAAACCAAATTAGCTTTGGATGTTGAACGTGCTGATAGTTCATGTATCATAATACTCATCCCCTGTTTTCACGGTCTTTGTTTCCCATCATCCTTCGAAAGTTTAGGCATGTGTTCCTAGCTGTTTAATGCTTCAAAATATGATGAGCATCACCATTTTTCCAGGTATGCTGGAAGCCTCGTTGATTGGAAAAGTGTACAAGCCAACATCTTCGTATGTATCTTCAGCGAAACCCTAACCACAGGTAATAAAGTACCTTTATTAAAGTTCTAGCTTAAGACAAAATCTTTTACCTTTATAAAGGATGGACACTTGTCAATATTTGAATGGCTCTGATAGCCTCATCTGGTTTCCTTGATGTTCATTAGCCCTTTTCTCCAAAATCTGCTGACCTCATCATTGGACTTGTTATTTTTTTCAAAAAACAGCATCTACAGCAGTTTCATAGCGCGCTACGAAACTGCTGTTCTTTTCAAAAACATAGTCTTCAATAAATCTATCAATATTCTTTGTGACTGCAACAGCTATGCTTCTGGCTTCAAAAACTCCTAATTTACCTTGATTTTATATGTCGTGCTTACATGCCTCTAAAACCAATGAACTTAAGAAAAATAAACCAAAATCTTGGGGTAGCACCTGACTTTTAAAATTTGCAATTTTATTTGGCAGCTAACTTATTTAGTTGAGCTTTTAGTTTTGCAACCTCCTTTTCCATGGCTGCGATTTCTGCTACAGATTTCTCCATATTAGCCATTTCTTTCTCGGCTGCCTCCCATTGCTCTTTTGAAGATGTAGTCTTGGTTTCTTTGGAAATGGGGACCTTTTTATTCATATCCTTCTTCTTGATTTGTTTTGCTTTTTCTGTTCTGGGTAGCTGCTTCTCCATTTCTTTGGCTTGTCTTCTTGTGTATGGTTTTCTTTTCATTTCCTCTGCCTCCTCTGCTTTAGGCATTTGTTCAATTACTTTTGTTGCAGGTACCTTCACAGCGACCTCTTCCCTGTGCAATTGCTCAGCTACTTTAATTTGCCTCCTGGTGACTGGCCTTCGTGGTTTGAATATAAATTCATTACCAGGTTCCTCAAACCTTAACCTTTTTGAGGCCTTTGATTTTTTGGTGCTATCGGGTGATGACTGAGTTAGGTCAATAGGCATTGACTCAACCTGCACTGATTTAGCTTGTTCAAAATCAATTGCCTCAAGAAAATCATTTAGACTAGCTTTTGATATGGGGCTTTCTTCCACAGCTATTGATTTGCCTTTTTCTTTACTTAACTGACTTCTGGTTCTGACTCTTGACACCTGTTCAACTCCACTTGACCCTGGTGCATTTTTCTAGTGCTTGATTTTCTCCTTTGATGATGATTGTGGTGTCTCTTTGATAACTGATGGCTTTATTAATTCTTTCAAATTGGTTTTGGTTTTCTTCTTGATTTTTATTTCCTTTCTTAGTTCAGCAAGAGTAGGTTCTTCAGTCAACCTTTCTCTTTCTCTAACAGGCAGTGGGGTGAGGCCTGTCTTACTTTGAAAACCAGCTATAAAAATAAATGAATCCCAATCCCGACCAATTCTTTGCAAGTTATCCAGCACTAACATTTTTACTAGACCATGGTGAAACATTGATGTCTCACATTCATCTTTCCTCAATTTAATCTTGTCACACATCTTACTAAGACTACGAAACAAGTAAAATGGGAGATCTATAAATGCCTTTCCTGTAAAATGCAGCAGCAGTTTGAAATGATAGGAATAGACCTTGTTATACCTCCCTTCACATGTTAAATATTTCTGAATGCATGTTAGGAGGAGTGCATAGTGTTCTTTTACATAGTGTCTTGGCATGGCCTTTGTGAGGTCTACATTAGCATAAGGCTCCTTCAGGAACTCCTTGCAGGGGTTCATATCAAATTTGAAATTTTTGAACCACTCCTGCCCTCCTCTCGGGATTTCAGTCACCCTAGCAATCACCTCTGAAGATACGGGGAATTCTAGCATAGCTACTTTAGAACTCTTAAACCAGTAAAATTTAAGGCGAATGCTTTCGTTACCTCAGCATGCCCCCCTTGTAGCTTTTCACAAAAAGACCAGCAACCAGCATTCTGAAAGGCTTGTCTTACACCTTCATCTCTCAATGCGAGATCCAATCCCACAGGTTCAGTTCTCTGACACCTTCCAGACCGATGCCCCTTCTTCTCCATCTTGCTTTGCACTCCTTTGCGCAGAGAAACACTACCGGCTTCAATCTTCAAATGCAAACTCAAACTTTGAACGCCGGCTCGCTTGCAATCAGGTTCCTTATAGAGAATGAATTCGGGCTTCTTTGCTTTAACAGTCTTATCAGGTAAACGGGCCAATTCATACAGCATTAACAAACATCATACCACTACCGGTATTACAGACCATTTGAATGATTTTGGGTGTGTGGTTATGAGCCTATTGGGGAAATAATGGCTTACACTTGCTTGAAAGGACGCCATTCTAACAATTAAACGGACAAACATATTGACTCATCCCTCAGACATGACATTCTAAGAATCAGTGCTGTTTTAATCCCCGAATCCGCTATTTCGTAGCGCAGATAGATATGAGTTGACAACATGCGCTACGAAATGGCTGGTTAATGACATGCTGTGACAGTACTAAGACATTATTGCGCTGCAAAATCAACCAATAAAAATTTCGCTGCGAAAACGCGAAAAGACCCAGTGACGTATACAAGACAAGATATATCTTGTATAATCATGATGGAGGATAGCTAACGGTTTTTGAAAATGATTCATATGAATACCTTTATAAAACTCGATCCCTAAGTAACACACATAGGGTAATAACCATTAGACACCTATTTTTGGACAACAAAGAACAAAAAAAAATTTATGGACAACTTTATGTACATAACACTGCAGTTCTAGGTGATAACAACTGGAAAGAAAAATAAATAACTAAATATATTATAAATCATCGAAAAAAACCCAGTCCTACCTTAAAATGCTTAATGCGTTTATGAGAATGAGGACCCAAAGGACCTGTATAGATGATTTGGCTACCCCTTTTCAAGACTAATAATTATAGACCAACAAATTGAAAGTTGAGCAATTGTTGGTTCTCTGTAAACCTATCTTATTCTAGCCCTTTGCACCCCTTTCCTTTTGCTAAGCCAATTAAAGGATCATTAAACATGCCTTTTGTTCCATATCGTGTGGATTGATCAATCAAAATGTTTGAATTCACCTCATCAAAAGCTTCAAAGATGTCAGTCTTGGGTCAGTGGATGGAATAAATAATTTTTCAACCTGTATTGATTGTATTACTAACTGTTCAAATAAATATCACTGCAGCATAGGAATTTAGTCGTGCAGTTGGCATATATGAAGATTATAGAAGGACTGAAAACTATTTCTAGTGTGATGGTAAATATTTTCCTTTGATTTGTAAAAAAGTCTTGTCACACTAGGGAGTTCTACAAGAGCATATACCAAAGCACTGAGCTCCACAAGCTCAATGACTTCTTCCATAAAATTATGTAGTTATTGTAACAACAAAAATCTAAGAGTAAAATTTGCTTTCATAATGACATTAAAAAGGAAAATTTTTCACACCAAATCCCTACATGAAAGGGGAAATCTAGACAACCCGTTCTACTTTTATCTTCAACTTCAGAAGGATGATAGAGCCATGTAGAATACAAGAGTAATTTAAAGATTGATAATGGGATGGTGGATATCATTTTGTTCACAATATATTGAGATGTAAGAAAATGTTTCTTGCTTCTTTGGGAATCTAGAGATGCAAGGAAATGTTTCTTGCTTCTTGGGGAATCTAGAGATGCTTATATTCCCTTATATATAGCCCCCTATTTTTCTTCCAGCCAAGACATCCATTAGGGTATTTTTTTCCAGCAATGCTAACTCCCATAAAGGTTGTAAGTACCCTTAATCTGAAGGACCCACTTACATTAGAAGGGGGTTGTAGCTTGTCTTAAGTCAAGCCTATTCTTTTCATATCCTGTTAGAAAATTAAACATTCGTTCTAGATATTCCATTGAAAGAACCTAGGTGTTAGGACTCCATATTGTCTACTTTTGACCTCATATTTTGTCATGATGTTACCCCTTTTTAGCCCATAAGTTGAAACCCTTGATAACATTTTGACCTCATTATTCCAAGGTATGAAGTAACTCTCCTCATTGCTATATGTTTAATTATTCAACACAGATTCATGTTACCTTTATAATTAATCTTTGGAAGTTGACTAAGTCGCTGACAATTGTTGGAACTGTTCAAAGTCCACAGAATTATAATTCACAGTTGCTGCAACACCAGAAACAGCAACTGTGCAGTTGCTGTAACACCAGAAACAACAACTGACTAAAGCGGGTAAAGTCTTAAATTGCAAAGGATGAAACAACAATTGTCGAGCAGGGCAGTAACCGTCTGAAGCTGGCAGAACTATACTTGGCAGATGCTGACATAGCACAATCAGAAAAACATAGTCGCAGATGCTGCAACACCAGGAACAACATGAGAACTTCAAGGGAACAGCTGAGATTTATCAAATCGACAACAACAGTGGAACATCCAAGGATAGTACAAGGACCCCAAGGAGATAGACGAAGACTACCAGTTTTGCAACAGCGGAAGGATCCGACTAAACGAAGGATGACAAAGATATGCACTGTTGTAACAGCATGCTGTAACAGGAATTGATTTCCTATTTTTGTACAAAAGGATCAAACTGAATGAATAATGACAATCTATTGTAATAGATGTCTCCTCTATAAAGAGGAGACATCTACAGTTGAGAGAAGGGGGAGATATAATGGAAGTATTGTAGTGCAGAGCAAGTCTAAATTTTTATTGTAATTGGACATTTTGGCAGATGAATAAAGCATTGTTCTGAGCATTTTAACTTAACATATGTGTTCAGGGGAATCTTGTGAGAGGGATAGGGCCCACCTTCTTCACAAGATTCACCCATTTCTTTTCTGTTAAATGTGTGTGTGTGATTTCTGTACATTTCTAGCCTTGCTTCCAACATTTCCTTTTTGCTAATACTCTGTTTCCTTGATCGATTGGCGTTGTGAGAGTGTGTCACCGGTGATTAGGATTTTCAGTGTGTATTGGCAAATTGGTCACAGAAGCAGGTGTTGAACATCCTTATTCTGAGGACAGGGTCCTAGTCCTCTGTTATAAAATGTCTTTCTGCAGATTTATTACCACTAATTAATTGCTCTCATTTCATTTCTGCAATAGATTATAGCTGTTGTGACACAGAGTAAGGGTTTGATAGAAAGTAGATCTGTTTATACTACAACCTTTAATGCTTTTAGAATTAAGTGCATACAGTACGAGGTCACCTTTGAAACAAAAGGACTTTCCCAGGTTGACAATTTTGGTACTCGACTGTTTAATCAATAAACAATTCGAGCAGCCAACATTTTGGTGCCATTGCCGGGGAAGGTGACTAAAAGATTTTAAAGGCATTAATGATTTTACTTTAGAATAACAGGTGCATGAGAGGACGCAGGAAAGATAACTTCACAGGCGGCAAGGGCATGGGAGGAGGAAGAAAAACTTTCATTGACGAGATAATTTTAAAGGCCGAGACATCCCAGAGAACAAGTTCCCGAAGACCTCAGATCCAGTATTCCTCCCAAACAGATCACCAGACGGAGGAAGTACTAGGACCTGAAAGGAAGTTGGAAACACCAGAGCACGTTGAGGAACCAGTAGAAGAACTTGAAGAAACAGAAGATACTGAAGACAGAGCAAGCGACTCAGGAAAAAGACCAATGGAAGACAACAGAGCGGAAGGAAGGGGGGAAAATTCACTCTCCACCCTGGAATTTCCTATTGGGGATCTCCCAAGAGGAACAATCCCTATGAAGAACATTTCACCTGCAGCATTACCTAATTTTCATGGGTTATCCTCTGAAGATCATGATGAGTTCCTCTTTGAATTTGATATACTATGTAGGAGTTATGATTATGTAACTTCTGCTCAGAAATTAAAACTGTTTCCAGCAACACTGAAAGGGAACACGTTAAGGTGGTTTATGAGCTTAGGGGCTCAGGTGATCACTACATGGGATCAGATGAAAGAAAGTTTTCTGACCAAATATCAGGATTACTGTCAAACAAGAGAAAGGAAGGAAGAATTGTTTAAAATGGTTCAGAAAGAGGACGAGAATCCAGAGGACTTTGTAGAGAGACTGCAGTATAATCTACAGCGATCTGATCATCCGACTATGAGTAAGGATATTCTGAAGATAATACTGCTAAAAGGGGTACGAGATGACTGCTTGGATATGTTAAATATGCTTGGAAAAGGGGATATCTCCAAAGAACCATTTGATGAGATTATCAACCTCTGTATGAGATGTTCCAGAGGAGCAACAAGCAGATATAAAAGCAGGGACAGTATATACTCAAGAGTCCAGAAATCAGCAAGTGGAGGAGCAACACGAGCCAAAATAGGTAATTTGTTTGAAGAATTTAAAACTGAAATGTTAAGCTCTTTTGCTTCACAATTGATGCCATGTAGGTTAAAAAGAAGCACGTAGAAGCAGAAGCTGCTCTGGCTATTTTTTGTTCTAAATGTAGAGGGAAGCACCCACCGAGGGAATGCCCATTGGATAGGGTACCAATTTGTACCATCTGTGAAAAGTATCATGAGACTCAACAATGCCCTTCTTTTCCAGGAATAAAGGCAGCACTGCAATCAACTGAAGAGGAAGATGAAGCAGTGTACCTGATGACACAAAGGAGGCAATGGAAACCACAAAGACAAGGTATGAATTCTAATACATCATTTAGTCATTGGAATAATCACTCTCCTTTTCAAACAAATTACCCACCCATGAATCAAATGCAATACCCACCCTTTAACCCAATGCAGTTTCCACCTATGCAGCAACCAAATCCTCCTTTTACCGACCCTACCATGTGGAATCCTTGGACTCTTCAGCAACCTTATTTCAATCAATGAAACCCAAACTGGACAGCCCAACAGATTCCATTTCCTCAACACTAACAATCTCTTTCCTTACCATCTAACGCTCCGCCAAATAACGAGTCAATCAGACCCCAACTGCCTGTACAACCTAACCCCAACCCGAATAATAATAAAGCTCTGCAGGTACTTGATATTCAAAGTCAACCTATTTCCCCTATGCAATGTAATGATATCCATTTACATTCTGGGAGGATAGTTGAACCCATCATTGATGACATTACTGACTCTGAAAAAGAGGAAACTAGAAAAGAAAAGTCATCTAACAACAATGCTGAAACGGTTGAATCATCTTCTAACAAGATTGCTCAAACAACAGAGCCACCCTTCCCTGAACGACTGGCTCTTACTAAAACATTTGAGCCACCTGCTTTTAAACTTTTAGGGGAACTGCAGAATTTATATCTCAAAATTCCGCTATTGCAAGCACTAAGAGATGTTCCTATTTATGCTAGAACTGTTAGGGATATCTGTATTAAAAATCCTAGAAGAAAAGCTAAGGAACCCCTCACAGTCCATGTGATGGGAGAACTGACTGCTTTGATGACAGAAAAAGACCCCCCTGTGAAATATGGTGACCCTAGTCACCCTACAGTAACAGTTCAGGTTGGTAAAACCTTTGTCTCTAAAGTTCTAGTAGATCTAGGTGCTGCAATAAACATTATGACACTCGAAACAACACAATTACTACAGTTGAAACATTTAATTAGGGAAACCCCAACCATCCTAGAGCTGGCTGACCGCTCTACAATTAAACCCGAAGGAGTCATTGAAGACCTGGTAATTTTCGTAGAATCTTGGAATTACCCAGCCGACTTTGTTGTGTTACAAACTAAAACAAAGTTGGGGGTCATCCATTGATTCCAGGAAGACCTTGGCTGGCTATAGCAGATGCTTTCATCAGTTGTAGGTCTGGATCAATGACAATATCTAATGGGCAAGAAACCAAACAACTGACTTTTTATCCTCATGCCACACCCATGATTAATAATGACAATTCAGTATGGTTAGATTATGAGGATGAGGAAACCCAACCTATTTTAACTGTCGGACAAGCTTTAACTTTCAAAGACTCAACCGAAGATGAATTAATTAGCAACTTTATTTCTAAACCTTCTTCGGTCAGTCTAGAAATACATAATCACTTCACTGCAATCTTGGAATCTGAATCCCAGCACAACCTTGAAACTGAAAATCTACCTCAGACATTAGCTGGCAACCCCTCCAAAAGTATAACAGTAGAAATTGATCCAAGTAAAACATTAAATATAAATCCTAATCTAACAAACGATCAAAAACAGCAGTTAATGAAGCTACTCCGTGAAAATAAAGAGGCATTCGCATGGGGTTATACAGATATGAAGGGGATTTCTCCTGAACTATGCACCCACCACATTTATATTAAAGAAGGATCCCGCCCAGTCTGTCAACCCCAACGACGGACGAATCCCAATTTAAGGGAAATTGTAAAAGAAGAACTTCCAAAATTGTTGAATGCAGGATTTATATACCCCATATCTGATAGTGAATGGGTTTCTCCACTAGTAATTATACCCAAGAAAAATGGGAAATGGCGAGTATGTGTGGACTATAGAGCCCTAAATAAGGCCACCCAGAAAGACCATTTCCCTTTACCATTCATTGATCAGGTATTGGATAACTTGGCAGGTAAGAAATTATTTTCCTTTTTGGATGGATTTAGCGGATATAATCAGATAAAGGTTGCACCCCAAGATCAGGACAAAACCACTTTTACTAGCCCATGGGGACCTTTGCCTATAGGGTTCTTCCATTTGGGCTATGTAATGCCCCAACAACATTCCAAAGAGCAGTGATAGGGATTTTTTCTGATATGTTAAATGATTCCTTAGAAATATTTATGGACGACTTTACTCCTTATGGCACAACCTTTGAGGATGCTTTACAGAACCTTGAAAAAGTACTTAAGCGATGTATAGAAGCACACCTTGCCTTAAGTACTGAAAAATGCCATATGATGATGAATCAAGGTATTGTATTAGGTCACTTCGTCTCATTTTTAGGAATTCAAGTCGATCCAGCGAAAATACAGGTAATTCAGACCCTCCCTATCCCCAAAACCCAAACTGATGTGAGAAGTTTCTTAGGACATGCCGGGTTTTATAGAAGATTTATCAAGAATTTTTCTAAAATAGCTTCTCCTCTGTTTGTGTCATTAACGAAAAATGTTGAATTTAAGTGGACTGATGATTGTGAAAAAGCATTCGATGAACTTAAACATCAGTTGTCTACAGCTCCCATTTTGAGAGGACCTGATTGGGTACTCCCCTTTCATATATCCTCTGATGCCTCAGACACTGCCATTGGAGCTGTCTTGGGATAGGAAGAAAACAGTCTTCCCTATGCCATTTATTTTATTGGTAAAAACATGACCCCCGTAGAACTTAATTATACAGTTACTGAAAAGGAATTCTTAGCAGTCATTTATGCTATCAATAAGTTTCGGCATTACATTACTGGTTATACTACTTTTCTGCATATTGACCACTCGGCCATTAAACACTTAATGAACAAATCAATTACAAATGCTCGAGTTACCAGATGGTTATTGTTATTACAAGAATTTGATATCACAATTGTAGATTGACCAGGAAAAGAGAATGTAGTTGCTGATTTCCTTTCTCGGTTAAAAACTGATGAAAATATTCCAGTAGATGATTTTTTCCTGATGAGTATTTATTTGCAGTATTTTCTCACTCACCTTGGTATGCAGACATTGCCAACTACTTAGTTGCAGGGAAATTACCATCACACCTATCGCATAGAGAAAAAAGGAAAATCATTCAGCAAAGCGTTAGGTACAGTTGGATAAGCGGCTCTCTGTTTCACACAGGACTCGATCAGGAGATCCGGAGATGCATTGGTGAAGATCAAATTTATGATGTATTGAAAGCCTGCCACGATGGCCCTTGTGGAGGACATTTTGCAGACAAAAGAATAGCACACAAGGTTCTCAGGATGGGTTACTACTGGCCCTCAATCTTCAAGGATGCAAAGAAATATGTCAAGGCCTGCGATGGTTGTCAAAGAATGGGCCAGCCTAATCAGAGGGATGAAATGCCTCTCAATCCCCAGGTAATTCTTGAACCTTTTGAAAGATGGGTACTAGATTTTATAGGTCCCATTAACCCTCCATCTAATCAAAAAGTTCACATACTAGTATGCACGGATTATATGACTAAGTGGGTAGAAGCTAAGGCACTCCTCAAAGCTAATGAAGAATCAGTATTAACATTTTTATTTGAAGAAATATTCGTTAGGTTTGGACTGCCTAGGGAACTAGTCACTAATGGAGGACCTCCTTTTAACTCTCATGGCTTCAAAGACACATTGCAAAAATACCATATTAAGCATAAAATGACCACACCTTATCACCCCCAGCCAAATGGGCAGGTGGAAAGCACCAACAAAGTCATAAAAGCTATTTTGACAAAAACAATAAAGGAAAAAAGGAGGGATTGGTTTCAAAAGTTGCCTCAAGCACTATGGCCTTATAGAACCACTTGGAGGAATACTACGGGCTTTTCACCCTATGAATTAGTTTTTGGTAAAAATGTTGTTTTCCCTCTAGAGTTTGAAATCAAAACTTTAAGAACTGCTTTAGCTGTTAACCTTGATTTGACTGATGCACAGACAGCCAGGTTGCAGCAGCTTCAGGAACTAGATGAGAAAAGATTGGACGCCATCCATCAAACAACCATGATCCAGCAACAAAGAACCATATGGCACGACAAAACTATTAAGCAAAAGCAGTTCCAGAAAGGCAATTGGGCTTTACTGTATGACTCCAGTTTTGAGAATTTCCAAGGTAAATTAAGAACAAGGTGGCCAGGACCTTATGAAATAGATGTCGTTTTTCCAAATGGAACAGTCAGACTCTTAACGATTGATGATAATAGAACACCGTTATTAGTGAATGGGTATCGACTCCGTTCGTATCAACGGACTGTTTCTAAAGAGGATTTCAAAGCTACCTGCATGGCAGACTTACATTATGTTTTCTTGGGGGAACCTACTGTCCCTCAAGGCACTTAAATTTCTGTTTATTTATTTATTTTTAGATTAGATTTCTTAACTAATAATCCCTGCCAAGGGTTGCCATGTTACAATTAATTGTTTTGCAGATCTTAGTTTCAGAGGATGGCTGAGAATAAAAATTCCAAAAGAATCACTTTGCAGCTTGGAAACTTTTTTCGGACCATAAATCAAGTTTTTCATTATGTCCTGTTGCTGCAACACCATTTCCCGTTGCTGCAACACCACTTCCTATTGCTAGAACACCATTTCCTGTTGCTGTAACACCATTTCCTGTTGCTGCAACACCACTTCCTATTGCTGCAATACCATTTCCTGTCGCTGCAACACCATTTCCCGTTGCTGCAACACCACTTCCTGTTGCTGCAACACCATTTCCTGTTGCTGCAACGCCATTTCTCGTTGCTGCAACACCATTTCCTGTTGCTGCAACACCATTTCTCGTTGCTGCAACACCATTTTCCGTCGCTGCAACACCATTTGCCCTGTTGCTGCAACACCACTCCCCGTTGCTGCAACACCACTTCCCATTGCTGCAACACCACTTTCCATTGCCGCAACACCACTTTCCGCTGCTACAGCACTAACTCATGTTCCAACAACATCACTTTTCAATACTGTAATACCAGTTTCAGTACTTAATGAACTATCATCCTGATGGAACATATTATGCTTCATTAAAGGAACCAGCCATGCACTATGATAATTACACTTTGTCACTACTACTTCCCGTCAAATCGCCTGTATTTTCACACTTGTAAACCCGTTGAAATTATTATTAATCCAGCAAAAGACAAGATAAGACTTTTAGCGCGCGACTAAAGGTAAAATTAAAGGTACACATGTTTAAGTGGGAATATTAAATTATAGTTAATGTGGAGATGTTGATACGACTGCCGAAATCATTGTACTACCAATCAGATCATTCAGCAGTAGATTTGGGGGGATTACCAAAATATTGTAATTATTGCATAACACATCAATCACCGCCACCCTTACTCCTCGCTTAATATCTAAAAGTCACCTCGTCGTGGCATATCCTCATTTGTAATGGTTTACTCTGTCTCAAACTCAGTAAATCGGCTTTGCATTGTGTATTTTCACTGGATCAACAGCTATGGGGGGAAATCTAATTACATACGAACCTGGAACAACAACGCTACTGGAACTCTACCCTGAGGTTTACCAAATTTTCCTACAAGCAGGATGGGTAGACTACTTTAGAAGACTCCCAAATTTCAACACACAGCAAGTGTTGGAGTTTGCATGCAACTTAAGAGAAGGATTTTCTACAATCCAGGGAGTACAAATTCCAGTAACAGAGGAAGACGTAGCCCAAGTTTCCGGGTTACTGACCAATGGTACACGCTGGTTTAGTAGGAAACATCTTATTCTGAATGCGCAGCAAGGCTTTTTCCTACCAGGCGAGCACGTGGAAGCCAAAGGCAGAGGGGTCGCACTTTAGACACTGCCTCCACCATGGCCAAAGGTTGCGGAGTTTTTCAAGCAGTATTTGACTTGCGAAGGTCGTTACCAGGTAATTTACCAACACGACTTCATTTTGTTAAATCATTTGAGGCATGGTCAGTTGATAAACATGCCTTATTATCTATTGGGTTGTCTAAAAAATATGTCACGTTATACTGGAAAAGCAAAGCATCCGCTCCTTTCCCTGAAACACCATCATTTAGCCCAACTCCTAATAAATAGAGGCTTTGCTCTAAATCATCCACCCCCCCCATTAATTCTCCCCAGCAAATAGAAGAAGATCCTTAGCAGGAAGAGGAAATTCCCCAACAACCAGAGAAAATACCCCAGGAAATTCCCCAACAACCAGAGCAAATACCCCAGGAAATTCACCAACAACCAGAGCAAATACCCCAAGAAATTCCCCAACAACCAGAGAAAATACCCTAGGAAATTCCCCAGCAATTAGTAGCAGAAACACCCCTGCAGAGGACCCCATCCCCCAATGAAGCTCAACCATCTACCCGCATGCTTCATATCTCCACTAATGACTCTGATGATAACACCCCCATCATTTTTC
>APFE030729858.1:0-19709 GCA_000404065.3 Pinus taeda
ACAAAATATTCGCCCACTAAAAATTTAAAACCCCTTAATTTCGCCAAAGGGCAAACATTCGCCCCTAAAATTTTCTATTGATTCCAATATGGTTTTTCCTTCCTCATCAAGTTCTAGAAATATTGTTTGAAATGGGATCTTCTCACCTATAACCTTCTTTAAGCATGAAACATGGAAAATTGGGTGCACTTAGGAAGATGCAGGAAGCTCCAATTTGTATTCGATAGTACAAATGTTTTGTAACACCTTGTATGGACCATAATACTTTGGTGATAATTTATTATGCTTCTTAGCTTGCTCGAGGGACATTTGTTCGTATGGTTGTAGCCATAGAAATACCTAGTCACCTACATGAAAACTTCTTTCGTTGCAATGTTGTTATGCTTGTTGTTTCATTCTTTTCTGCACCAAAGTGAGGTTATCCTTTAAGAATTTGAGAACTTGTTGTTGATGCTTCATGTCATCTTCCATTGCTTGAACCATGTAATTTTCTTTTAAAGATGATGTAATGGACGGTGGATGATATCCATAAAGTTCCATAAATGGGATCATTTTTGCTGCAGTATGGAAGGAAGTGTTATACCACCATTTAGTTACTAAGAGGCAACCACTTGACCCATTGTTCCTGTTTATCATATACAAAGCAATGAAGATATTCTTCCAAATATTTTTTCACTATCTCAGTTTGCCCATCATACTGAGGATGATAAAATGAGATATGAGCTAATTGAGTGCACAAATATTCCACTTCTTGTACTCCAAAGAAACATTTGGATATTTTTGCAGATAATTGTTCCTCCTTTAATAGTTTGAGCACCCTGCCAGCATGTTGAACATGATCCTTCCAAGACTTGTTGTAGATTAGTATATCATCAAAAACTACTAACACAAATTTTCTAAGGAAGGGTTTGAAAATGGAATTCATAAAACCTTTAAATATAGAAGGTACATTGGTAAGGCCAAAAGGCATGACCAAAAACTCATAATGGCCCTCATGAGTTCTAAATATTGTTTTTGGAATGTATTTAGTCTTCATTCTAATTTGATGATATCCTAAATGAAGATCCAACTTGACGAAGTAAATTTCTCCATGTAATTCATCCAATAATTCATCAATGACAAGAATGGGAAATTTATCTTTAATAGTAAGCTTGTTGAGATTCCTATAATCTGGATACATGTGCCATGATCCATCCTTCTTTTGTACCAATACTACTAGAGTAGAGAAATAAATTTGACTAGGTTGAATTATACCAACCTCTAACATTTCTACAACGATACGTTCAATTTCACTCTTTTGGGCATATGGATATCTGTAAGGGCTGATGTTTGGGGGAACACTTCCTAGAATCAAATGAATAGCATGATCATGATCACGAATATGTGGGAGGAATTTGGGAGTCTCAAATACTTCGGAATGATTGTCCAAATTTTTTTGGATATCTGGAGAAATAGATGATTTCAATGTGGGAACCTCTAGTGAACATAATTATGAAATTACGCCCCATTTTTCTTTATTTAGAATCTTTGTCATGCTGTTAGAGATGATTATATTTCCCGGTTTCCCTATGATACCCCTTAATTCAACTGCATTTCCTTCCCAAAAAAAATTCAAGAAAAGTTCTTGAAAATTAAAAGCCATCATACCCAATGATTGTAACCATTGAACTCCTAGTACAACATCTGCACCACCCATTGGAACAAAAAGCATTGGACTATTCAAGACATATTCTCCCATGGATAGCTTGATATTATGGCACTTTCTAGAGAAATTTATGGTTCCGCCATTTGCAACCATTACTTGACACTCTGGTGCTCGATATAGGAAGCAATTCAATTCCTTGGCTATCTTACAATGAATTAAATTATGGGTACTACCGGAATCAATTAACACTATTACCTTTTTCTTCTTGATATTCCCTTCTATATTGAGAGTTTGAGGAGTGGTAATTCCTGTCAATGCATTACAAGATATGGTCATATTCATTTCTTCTCTCTTTAGGATTGGTTCTTGGTGTATATCCTCTTTTTTTGACGTTTCTTGTTCCTTTTCTTTCTCCTCTTCCCAATCTATGTAAATTAATTTCTTCTCAGCACACTTATGACCTTTAGTGTATTTTCTATCACAATTGTAACAAATCCCTTTTGCTCTTTTTTCTTCCAATTGTTGTGGTGTCAACCTTGCAGGTGGTGAAAGGCGAGGAGCAACAACACTTCCATCTTTATAGTTGTGAGTGGTAGGCTTCCTTGTTGCCATAATTTTGCTTTCCATTTTTCTTGTCAATGTGAATGGATTCTCTGATGAATGAGGTTCCCAAAGGTGAACCTCATGTTGGATGTTATCCTTTAAATTCCCTATGAACGCATCAATCCTACACTCCTCAATGTGCTCCATCATTGAACCCTTTTGTTTAAGATCTATCAGTTGGCTAAAAAAGGTGTTTCTTTTTGTATCCTCATAATGTGATATCATTTCTTCTGTAAAAATTTCCCAAGTGAAAATTTGTTTACGAGAGCAAAGCCATCAATACCATACAAACTAATTTGGTTCCAAATATAAAGTTGCAATGTGTACCTTTTGTGTTTTGCACATTATGGAGATTGAAATATTGCTCCATCTGTAGTATCCATGTTACAATATCCTTGCCATCAAACTTCCTCATATCAATCTTGGGAACATGGTGGGTCTTCAATCCAATGTTATATTCTATGAAATCATGATTAACATTTCTTTTGTTTTCATCATGAGTTTCCTTTACTACCCTTTCACCATTAGTAAGCATTTCTTGTAGCAACTTTGTCAAAATCTGTCTTCAAATATTTCATGTTGCCTTTAAGTTTTTCTTCTATACCATCTATATTAGCTTCAACGTCTTTTGTTAAACCATCCATCTTAGCTTCTGTTACTTTTTGTGAGAGTGAATGTTGTTGCACTTGGTATCGTAATTTTGATATATCATGTTGCATTTCTTCCTCTTCTTCACAAGTCATGCTAGATCTTTCAGGTTGCTTACTAGGTGTTTCAATTTTCTTTATTCGAGGCATCAATTAATGATAATAATGCTTCACTATGCCCTTTGAATTCCTTCAAACTAATTTTTCAGCCAACTTATGCAAAATTAAAAAAAAAACTACACACCTTTTTTCACTTTATAGGAGATCGATGTTGAATCTATTGTATCTCTATAATTTCAGATCTCCAAGGTCTGAAATTGCATCCTATGGTAGCTCTTTGAGTCCTCTTTCCAACCTCGTAAGTCTGATCAAGGTTGGATTCTCCAAGGAAGAGTTATGCCAAATGTCTAGCGATGTCCTGATTATAGACGGGTTCAGTAAATCGAACTTGTACGAGGTGTCACGTGTCATTGTTTTAACATTAGGACCTGAAGCTAACACAAAGAAAACTACAAGCCATCCTATTTTTGTAAATATTTATGAAATTTCAATCTGATGCTCAGAGTGAACGTTATGACGATTTTCCCCAACTCATCTATTTGGGATGTAATTCGGGAGCCTGCAAAAACCCTAAATGTCTTGGACCATATCTCCAAACATATAGCGAAACAAGATCTAAAATTCGGGCCCGAGCTTCATCAAGATTTCGATTTAAATGGGTTTTACTTTCAGGGTCTGAAGCTTCGCATAAAATTCATTATAATGAACATTCCATGATGACCTATTTGTGATGGAATTATGGAGCTTGCAAAAACCCTAAATTGCTTAGATCATATTTCTGAAACTATAACAAGACAAGATCTAAAATTTAGACCCAAGGTTCAGAACGATTTCGGCTCAAATGGGTTTCTTTTAGCTTCTGAAACTTCATAGAGAAACATTATAGTGAAAATTCCACGATGACCTATTTGGAGCAGCAAAACCCTGGAATCCAAAGCTCTGATACCAAATGTTATGAAACCATCTCACAAAAAGATAGAAAAGATAGATCAATGACTTAAAAATTAGCTTCTTCAAGGGGGAAACATCTTTTACATTACACAAATGAAAATTTCTTGGATGATACAAATGACAAGACCTCCTTTCTATATATAAGAGTGTAAGGGGTCCCAATACAATCAGAGCCTACATAACAATAATATTGTAGGGGCTCAACAATAACAATAGTAGGCTTCTATGGGGCATAATAATAATAGCATGGGGACTATATGGGCACAATAATACAATAAGGGGGTTGCACTAATAACAATAAGGGGTTACACTAGTAGTATATGGACCTAACACATGATAGGTGAACTTGTGGGAGACATAACTTTTGCATTCGAGCTCCAATTGACATGACTCTTGCACCATAAAGGTGTTTTATTGTGAAATAACATCATAAGGTCCACAGTTAAGAAGAAATATTTTAACGTCAGAAAATGTTATTTAAGGCCTCAAATTGGCTTTGGAAGGTTTGAGAGGTTGATTTTCCAAATTATATACCACCAATAAAATTGCTACTGCACCCTTATTCCTCCACTTTTTCTACTTTAAAAACATTAGGACATATGAAAAAAATATAATAATAAAATTCATATCAATAATGAAAAATACCCAAAAACTTATTTCCAAAAGAAACTTACTAATGGAAATGTGTGGATAATTCTTTTATAGGAATGTCTATGTAAATTAATGTTTTCATCTCATATCCTTAAATGTCTTTAAATGTCTTTCATTATAGTCTCTTAGAAAATAAACCAATATCAAAAGCATTATAATACTAGATAAAAACATTGTATATACTAGATAAAATCATTATATGTTTTTATCTATACTAGATAAAAGCATTATAATCAAATTAAAATTTAAAATATGTTTGAAACCTGCTTATACAATTTTTAATTAATTAATATATTTTTAACATCATATACTCTTTCAAAATAATATAAATTAAAATATTATTTTAAAGTAACTTTTTAATACAATTTTTTTAGAACTTAAATAATAATTAAAAAAATTATAAATAAGTTAATTTTAGTGATAAAACTATGAATATTAATGTAGATTCGTCTTAATTAAATATTTATTAAACATGGATATGGATAAAATATTAGGTGTAAATTTCTTTTTGAATGTAAAACTAGAGGAAAGGTTTGCACCTAGAGAGATTTGATCCTTCTGGGTGCTCTAGAGTTAAGATGGGTCTCAGTTGGTTAAGTTGAACCTATATTGGTTTTGAACAACACAAGAATCAAATGTTTTAACTGTAAAATTTTTATCATATACAAAATTATTTTGTTTTTAATATTTTTTAAAATCTCATCTTTCTCCTTTGTATTAAATTAATATTTTTTTAAATATTACATACAAATCTCTATAATTAAAAAAGAACTTATTAATGGAATAAGAGAATTCTCTCTATATATGTGTGTGTGTTATATTAAAATCATTTACTCAATATGTGTTACACAGTAATTTGTCACCGTTTGTCACCATCCTTGTTACCCCTCTCCCGCATCTTGGAGGACCCATTCCGGGACTTGTGAGAAGTGACAAGACTTGAAACCAGTTGCCTTATTCACCTCTAAATATGAGCTTCATATGCCCTTAAGACATCTCCTGCTCATTGCCCTTAAAAATAGCCCTTTTTGCATTAGTGCTGGTGCCCTGTGTTACGCCCGCGCCAATGGGGAAAATCCTAATGAAAGGGCACGCCATTAGTGCTCTGTCCCAGAGTCGCAATCGCGCCAACCATTTTGGGCAAAGATTTGAACTACTCAAACCTCCGAAGATTATTTCCAACTCATTCACCAAACTGATTCCAAGTTGAGTGAGGATGGTTTGGCTTCGAATCTCCTTGGGTGGAAAGTAGTTTTCCACCATTCCATGGAAGTTTCCAAGAGATGAAGCCAAATCCATTATTGTGGGGGATTGACCTTTTCTCTTCCTTTTCCTCTATAAAAGCTTGTTCCTATGGCTTGAGCAAGGGATTTCAAGTTCTAGTTCTGATAGGTCTGACTCTTGTGGCAATACTTGTGCTGAAAGGAAGATATCAAAAGGTTGGAGTTGTAAGAAGCCTTCTTTGTATCCATAAGGGTTTACCTAAGTAAGGAGACTTTGTCACTAAAGAGAGAGAGAGCTTGTCCCTCACACCTTCAAGCTTTTGCAAGACTCGTGTAGCTGAGCACCCAGCCAAAGGAGGACTTGACGTCAAGACACTGGTTGTATTCTCCTTTGTTGAATATTAATAATAGATGACTATCATTATGGTTCCATTCTCGTTGTACTTGTAATGGTTGATGTTGAATTATATCCTTCCTGACTGATGTATAATTGCATTTATTAGGATTTCACGTTGTGTTTGTGTTGTTCTTTGTGTTGAAGGTTCCCTTCAGTGGATGGGAGGATCGTGACCAAGCCAAGAGCAAAAGGAACGTGGGTGAGTCTCTTCTACAAACTAAGGTTTGGATCTCAAGTAAGTCTTCTCACCTACTTTTATTTGCAATTAGGAACTTGTGTTTAGCATGCTTTGATGGTTCTAGACCCGTTCTGGGCTAGTAGGGATCGCCTCTATCCGTAGAGGGGATTTACCTCTCCAACAATTTGGCGACTCCACTGGGGAGTTTAGCTTGTTGTTTGATTTGTAAACTTAGACAGAGTCTAAAACATGGCTAGATAGCCTTCGAAACACTATTTCTTTGCAGTAGTGAAGTAGATCAAAGCCAAATCAATCGATCTCCTGTTTGGTTTACGAACTAAACAATTTGGAGTTTGTCTTGCCTCTTTGGTTTTCTTTTGTTTGCTTGCTTAGATAAGCCTTTGGAATTGAGTTTCTTGCTGCCCCTGTGCTTTTTGACTTGCTTTAAGCTTGTGACCCAAGCCCTGGACTGCGTATTTTTCTTTTGAAATTAGCAAACTTTATTATCGCGCTTTTTGCCTTCACAGTCGTGCTCGTGGCCCTTGTTGCTAACTGACAACCCGCGCCAATCCCTGTTTAGCGCGAGTTGCTGCCTGACAGTCACGCCAGGCCATTTAGTTTTTGGCCCACTTGTTTTGCTTGCTATCTGAGCTTGGATTTGCATTTTGCCACCTCTTTCTCAGTTGCTGGAGTGTGTTTAAGCCCTGTTTGACTGGTTTGCGACCTTTGTCCTCCGGGTGTTTGCCTCTTTCCATCGATTTCACACCTCAACCCTAGGGCATCTAGTGGCCGTGTGTATCGAGCCTCCCGTGGGAGTTTTGGGTTCTTTGATCATCCGGTTAACCTTGTGATTGCTTTTCACATTTTCTTCAGTGATTGTTGAAGTGTTTTTGAGTGATTTCCGAACAACTTTCTCTTGTTTGCTTGGATTTCATTCTAGCTTTGTTTGAGCTTAGATCACATAGCTCGTATGAAGCCTTGTTTTCCTTTTGATTTGGAGAACTTTTTTTTAGTGTCTTGGGATTTCATTATGCCTTCATTGAGTGAATTTTCTTCTTTGCTCAGTGTTGTTATCTTTCAAAATTCATTCTAAGTGCATTGTGCTTATAAAAAGGAAAATCAAATAGTCTCTTTTGCGTTTAATAGTGAATGGAATAGAACTTTTCGTTATTTGCATTATTGAAAAGAAAAAGTTTTGTTTATTTGCCATTAGCTGCATTAGGGTGTTTGTTTGATTGCGTTCATTTTGTTTGATTGAAACTCTTAACCTTCTCGTAGTTAGTATTCATCGAACGAAATGGCTTTCTTTCGCATGTAGCTTGCATCTAGGGAATTGTGAAAGATCACATACGGTAGGGCCTTAAATTGAAACTTAACTAAAGATCAACCATAAAATAAACCGAATCAACTTAAAAACGCATTGGAACATAACGCAAACATTCTAGAGGTCTAGGCTAGAGACGTGCTCCGGCGTCGTTAAACCTAGTCACCTTTGTTCTCACATTAAGGTTGGTTGATTCCTCCTGGTGTGGTTCGATTGTGGTCTAGTACGGACTTGGGCTCCCACGTACCGTCGCATGTATATGGGGAGACTCCACTAGGTTTGCATCCTTGATCCATAGGAAGCCATGTCTGCCGCCTTACAAGCCGTAACCACCGAACACAGCATTCGGGAAGATTGACTGCAGTACGTAAAGTCCTTGGTTTTCGTACGACTGCCAAGGTGTATAAGCAGTTTTACGGATTGTCTGGTAAACCCCTTGCCTAGTTTCTCCAGAGCAGTCAATTTTTGATCCTTTTCAGACTCTGTAAAAGAAAAGGCTCTATAGAGCATTTGTCACTTCAGGCTCTTAAAACATTCGAAGGCGACTAGAGTCACCTTTTGTCCTTTTCTCGACTCTTAAAACATGAAAAGGTCAAGTTGTGTCCTAATGTCATAAAAGTTTATTCGGCCACGATAACATTTACCTTGGTAGATCTTGTTTGCGTTTAGTTTTGAGTAGGGTCTCTTATCGTTAGTTTGCTTAGGGTCTTTGTTTGATCATCCTGGCGGATCCATCGACTCCGTCTCCTGCCCCAAGTGAACAAGGGTCTCCATCTTCTGTTGCCCCTAAGACACCGGTTTGTGACGCTCTTCCTATTGTTCCGAGCATCCAATCGTTGAAATCTCGAGCTCCAGAGGACGAGCTTTACGACTTGTTTTGGAACCCTGTTTGGGAACCCTCTGAAGAGGAATTTCCCACCACTCCTGTTGGTGTTGCGTCTCCGATGGCTTCTTCCGATATGGAGGATACATCTCCTATGTCGAGTGGGACGCCCGTCATGTCGAGTATTGATACTCCCATTTCGGCTACATCCCCAATCATTTCTACGCCCTACACCGTTACACCTCTCGGTGTCATGGTGCTGGCACGCTATAGATCTTTGAGGGATGCTATGAACTCCGCGGCTTCCTCTTCTATGTGGGATCAAAACATCGTCCCTACCACAGGACCTTTTGTTTCCCAAGTTCACCATACTGCTGTTACAGCAGTCCCAACCAACCCGACCATCTGTGTCGCGTCGTCAACTCTAGTTGTTAGTGCCGTTACATCGTCTTCTGCTGTCACTTCTGCTGTAGGCCCATCTCGAGGTCCGACACAAAGTGGTCAATCGACACATACTGCTAGAGTTGTGCACCCCGCAAGTGGTGCCCCTCCTCCTTCCGATCATATGACGGCAGAGGAGGCATATTCTCAATACTTGCATAATGTCCAGAACCCAGGTGGGCAAGGCCCCTATTATGATCCTAAGAATCATTATTTGTATACCTCCTTGCCTGAAGATCCTTATGTTGAGGCTTCAGTTCCATTGAGCGTGGCTTGGGGTGCCACCAGATATGGCGGCGGCCAGTACCATCAGGGTCAAGGACAGCCATCCCAAGGACCACCCTACCAGGGTCAACATCCTTACTCGCAGCCTAATCATGGACAGCAGTATTATGACCAGAATTACCCAGGTCAACAAGGAGGCCCGCAAGGACAACCCTATTAGGCACAACCTTTGGCCTCTAGTGGTCCGTCTTTCACATATCTCGGGCAACCTTTCGGAAACCCGAGACAACCCAACGCTCGACAAGGACAACCCGAGACCCAACAAGGCTACCCTTCGAGGCAACCTTATGGGAACTAGGGACAACCTTACGGTTAGCAAGGTCAACCCGGAAACCAGCAAGGCAACCCTTCTGGGCAAGGGGGCCAGCCTTACGTACAGCAAGGCCAGCCTACCGCTCAGCAACCATCTGGTCAACAAGGACAATCCTTGGTTACGCAAGGGCAGACCCTCGCTCAACAAGCTCGACCTTCTGGACGAATGGGGCTATCTCAGATCCGACCAGGACAACCTTCCGGCCAGATGGCCCAGCATGCAGGCGGGTACCAATCCCGGCCTCCTCATTCATGTGGGTATCAATCCCAGCATCCGTATTCAGGCGGGTATCAATCCCAGCCTCCTTATTCAGGTGGGTATCAATCCCAGCCTCCTTATTCAGGTGGGTATCAATCCCAGCCTCCTTATTCAGGTGGGTATCAATCCTAGCCTCCTTATTCAAATGGGTATCAATCCCAGCCTCCTTATTCAGGTGGGTACCAATCCCAGCCTCCTTATTCGGGTGGGTACCAATCCCAACCCCCGTATTCAGGTGGGTATCAATCCCAATCTGGTCACCAAATGCTGCCTGGTTCCCAGGCTCAGTATGGATACCAGTAACCACAGGGGCAAAATCAATATACCCCGTATCAAAATTACCAGCATCCGCAGGGTAACCCTTATCAAAATTATCAACAACCTGCTGGCCAGTATGGTAACCAATGGGGCGTTGGTGGGCAGAACCAGTATCAGCAACGCGGTTCTGGAAACAACCCTTACGGAAAAAATCCTTCTGGACAAGGCCCTTTTGGACCTGGTCCATCGGGACAAGGCCAGTGGGGGAATTCAAGAAGTGGATGGAATTCTGGCTCTACCTCGTATCCGGGACAAATGTCCTTTAACCCGCAACTACCATTTCTCGCGACGTTGGAACTTCCCGATGTGTTGAAGTTAACAAATGATCCCATTTTACATAATCCACAATGGCCACCAGTTCCAACTAAGATACCTAGTGACTGTCCCAAATTCGACGGAAAAGCCGGAGAGGACCCTCAATCTCATGTGATGACGTATCACTTATGGTGTTCGTCTAATTCATGGCTCGATGACTCGATTCGGCTTCGCCTCTTTCAAAGGACTCTCACTGGTTCGGCCGCTAAATGGTATATTGAATTGACCCACGCGTCATTTCAAGATTTCAATTCATTGGCCATGGCATTCCTTACTCACTTTCAGTTACCCATTCGGTACGAGACAGGGACTCACCTCCTTACGTCTCTTAAGCAGGATATGACTACGCATATCTCCGATCATATACATGAATGGAGAAGACATCGTAGGTTGATCAAGTTTCGGATTCCTGATCAACTCCTCACCGACTAGTTCATGACTTCCTTTGTCCCTAAGATTGCACGGGACATTGCTATGGGAGCCTGTGTAACTGAAGAGCAAGCAATCGCGTGCGCTCAGTACCTGGACTTAGTTTACTCTTAGTCTGGTACCTTGTATGAGTATTTGCCGGATGCCCCAAGCCCCGGTACATCCAAGGCTCCGCCCAAGCCATCTGTCGATGGAGTCATTGGCTCTGTGAACCCGGCCTCTAAAAAATCATCGTCGAACCCTAGGAAGCAAAATTCAAGTGCATCTAACAAAAACACTTCTCAGGGTGGTTTAAATTCTGGTAACACTTCCGAGGTCAACACCGTCCAGTCCACCACAGTGGGCAAGGCCTCGAAAGGAAAGAAAAAGGAAAAGGGGAAAGGGAAAAATAAATCCGAGCAACCTAAACAGGAATCCTCTAAACCTCCAGCCGAGGAAGGAGCTAAGCGCAAACCCAAGTATCCTTGCCTCATTTGTGAGGAGGATCACTATACTAAGGACTACTCCAAGCGGTCCGAAGTTAGTCGTTTGTTGAAGGGTGCTCCTGGGGTCCCTACGGTTCTTAAAGAACCCTTTCCCTCTCAGAAAACTCAAATGGTGGCTGATCCCTCTTCTTCCCCCTTCGGTTCCCAGGTCTTCATGGCTGGATCTATTCCCGTTCATGTAACGACTCGAGCGAAGGAGTATCTGTCGTCCGCCTAGAAGGAGCTAGAGGTTCCCTCAAGTGCTCCTTTGTCCAGCTTTGGTCCCCTCCATATCGAGAGACCAAGTACTAAGATGACAATCCGACCCCCTCCCAAAGGGGTACTCAAAAGATCTTCTTATAATCCGAATGCTCGTGCTGCCCAGCACTATAGCATCGTAGAAGACTTAGCGCAGGCTCCGTCAGCTATGTCCACCTTAGAGGTTCTTCAAAGCTGCCCCCCCCAGAAGAAGTCCCTGCTATCAGCCATCAGTGGCATCAACCCAGCGGACTCAGATTTGATTACCTTCGACCTCGAAAGCCATGTTCCTCGACTGCCTCATCAGATCTCTTTTCTCATTCAAGTCGTCATCAATTCCAAAATGATCCATCGTACAGTTATTGATGAAGGCGCATCAACCTACATTATGTCTATTGCGTGTTGGAAAGCGATCAGGTCCCCGACTCTGAGTCAGTCTCCAACGACCTTGGAAGCATTCGATGGGAGAGAATCCCGTCCTTATGGTATTCTTCAACAATTACCAATCACCTTAGAAGGGAAGACTGTGGAAGTAGAAGTTGAGGTTGTTGACGCAAATCTCACATATAACCTCCTTCTGCGCCAGAGTTGGACGTACACCATGCGTGTCGTGGCTTCATCCCTCTTCCGTGTCATTCGTTTCCCTCATCAGGGGAAAATTGTCACGGTTGACCAGCTTTCTTTCTTCGCTTCCTCTACTGAGGGGAATGTACCATTCATTGAGCATACCTCCATTCTGTTTGAGAGTGTGGGAGCCAGGCTCTTCAAATAACCTGCCCTTATGGGTGTTTTCTCCCTCCCACCTCCCAACCTCGCCTCGATCTCCATGATCTCGGTTCGTTCTGATCCTTGGGCTCTTCCCCCCATCGACCAGATAGAATCTTGGGGTGAGGAGATGCCGTTGAGTCCAGTCGAGCTCAACTACATCGAAATTGTTGCTGCATCGGCCCCTCATGATCAACCCACCGCTTCGAGTGGGGCTCTTGACTCAGATGATTTTCCCCCTTGGTTCGGAGAATACACCTCCTCGGATCCATTAAAGGAAATATTTCCCTCCGATGAGGCTATCATAGAGACTATGTCTCTGGAAGAACGTCCATGGTCCCCTCTTCACCACTGTTCCTCCTTTCTCCCTACCCTCCGGGAAACACTGCTTTGTCTCGAGCGGTTTGCTCCATGTCTCCCTTCTTAGCCTCTTCAGACGCCCATCCAGATTTATCACACACCGTCTGAAGGGAATTTAGGGAACATCACGCAGACGCAACCCATTGACATCTCTGTTAAGCCAGGGATTGTCGAGAACATTTATATAGGAGTCACTTGCACTCCTGAGGAGATTCAGATATACATCGCACTTTTCCGCGAATTTCGTGATGTTTTTGCATGGTCCTATGAAGAAATGCCCGGTATTGATCGATCAATAGTAGTGCACAAGATACCGACGTATCCCGGGGCCAAACCTGTTCGTCAGCGTTTGCGTCTCGTGCACCCCCGTAAGGCGGCAGCTATCAAAGCAGAAGTTGAAAAACTTCTTAAAGCTGGATTCATTTATCCGATCCCACTGACAGATTGGGTCTCAAATATTGTCCCTGTAGATAAAAAACAGGGTACCATTCACGTCTGTGTCGATTACCGCGACATTAATCGAGCTTTCCCAAAAGACAACTACCCCACACTGTTCATTGACCAACTCATTGACGAGTGTGCAGGAAGCGAAATATATTCTTTCATGGACGACTTCTCTAGTTACAACCAGATTAATATCGCCCTCGCTGATCAACACGAGACGGCCTTTATCTGCCCGTGGGGCACTTTTGCTTACAAAAAGCTCCCCTTCGGTCTTAAGAATGTCGGCGCTACCTTCCAGCGTGCGATGTCTTATGCCTTCCACGATATCCAGCACATCGTACAGCCTTACCTGGATGACCTCCCTGCTCATTCAGCTAAGCGCGCGGACCACCCATCGCATCGTCGTGAGATTTTTCTTCGTTGTCGACACTATAATATCTGATTAAATCCGCATAAATGTGTCTTCTGCGTCGAATCTGGTCGACTTCTCGGGTTTATCGTCTCCATAGAGGGCATCCATTTGGATCCCCTTAAAGTCGAGGCAATTGTGAATCTTCCTCCCCCTGCTACTTTGCGGCAATTGCAGAGCTTGCAGGGAAAAGCTAATTTTCTAAGACGGTTCATCCCAAACTATGCCGAAGTGGCAAAGGGTTTTATCCGGTTACTTAAGCATGACACCCCATTCTGATGGGATGCCATAGCCGAGGAGTCTTTTGCTCGTCTCAAAACTCTCCTAGTTTCCACCCCTTTGTTGCGGCCTCCAAATTATCATCATGACTACACACTATATTTGGCCGCTGCCGATACCACCATCAGCATGGTTTTGGTCCAAGACGACGATGATGGTATCGAACATGTCATTTATTATCTTAGTTGCAACTTACTAGATACGGAGACTCGATATGCATATATCGAGAAGTTGGCCCTTGCTGCTGTCTGCGCTGTCCAACGTTTCCGTCACTACATTTTGTTGCGCACTATGACGGTGATTTCGGATTGCAACCCCATGACTTACATTCTTTCACGACAATTGCTGGGGGGAAAATACTCAAAGTGGATCGTCATCCTCCAAGAGTTTGACTTGGAATTTACTATTGCCAAGTCCAAGAAATCACTTGTCTTTGCTGAACTTTTTTGTTCCTTGCCATCCGCCGCTACTTCCTCTCAGATAGAAGAGTCTATTCCAGTTGAAACTCTTTTCCTTATCAGAACCCTCGATCCTTGGTATGGGGACATCATTGTCTAATTGCAGACGTCCTCCTTCCATCCCGAGACCTCGAAAGACGCTCGTCGACGGATTCGTCACCAAGCCCAACCATATCGCATTGTTGGGGACACCCTGTACCGACTCGGTGTTGATTCGATTCTTCGGCGATGCTTAACCTTCGAAGAAGCTGAAAGAGTTCTAAATGACTACCACTCTGGTGCTTGTGGCGGTCACATGTCTGGATATGCCACCGCACAGAAAATCCTCCGTGCTGGCTACTTCTGGCCTTCCATTTTCAAGGACTGCATTCTTGTCGTTCGTTCTTGTCACGAATGTCAGATTTACCAACGGAAGATGCGTGCGCCCCCTACCCCGCTGCACCCCGTTGTGATCGTCGGCCCCTTTGCCAAATGGGGCATCGATTATGTGACATGTAACCCTCGCTTGGCCGGGGGGCATGGTTACATCATCGTTGCTGTAGATTACTTTACAAAATGGGCCGAGGCGATGCCTACATTGTCGGAAGATGGTCATACTGCGGTGCAGTTTCTGTTTAACCATGTTATTTCACGGTTCGGAGTTCCACAAGCCATTGTCACTGATCACGGAAAACATTTCCGTAATCATATGATTGCCGAGTTGACAACCCAGCTAGGTCTTAGGCATGATAGTTCGACTCCGTACTATCCCCAGGCAAACGGTCAAGTGAAAGTCGTGAACAAGGTCTTGGTCACGATGCTTCAAAGAACTATTGGCATGCACAAGTCTAGTTGGCATTTGATGTTGTTCTCCGCCTTGTGGGCCTACCAGATCTCCGTGAAGGACGCCACCGGTTTCACCCCTTTTCAATTAGTATATGGACTGGAGGCGACCCTTCCCATTGAGTGTGAGATTCCTTCATTCAAATTAGCCGTCGAGTTACTCCCCGATACCACTCCTGTAGAAGAGCGGCTTCTTTACTTGGAACGACTGGATGAGACACGTCGTCTAGCTTCCCTAGCTAGCGAAGCTCAAAAGGAGTGAGTGAAAACTCACTTCGATAATGTTGTTAATCCCCGCTCTTTCATCGAGGGAGATCTAGTACTACTCTACGATCAAGCTAACGATAAGCTGGGGGCAGGAAAACTCGAGCCAATGTGGAATGGGCCCTATATTGTGAAAATAGTTTTACAAAAAGGTGCCTATGAGCTGATAGATTATGAAGGTAATCCCCTAGACAGGCCCCGCAATGGGCTGTATCTTAAGAAATATTATGCTTGAGTCCAGGCACTCTCTTTTCTTTTTGTACATGCATATGCTTTTAAGAGTGTGTTGTGCGCGTGCGCGTTTATTTAGCTTTTATCTCAGTGTGTCGGCATGATTGCCGCTTATTATGTCTTTTGCTTATTGAACAAATGTCTGGATCACCTTACGTTGGTTTCGCTGATGGTGCTTCCCGTAGTACTCGCAATCTGTCATCTGTGGCATGGGTGATCTACGATCCTCATGGTGAGTTAGTAGATATTCAAGGTGTGTGTCTAGGTTGTACAACAAACAATGTGGCTGAATATAGTGCTGTAATTGAATTATTAGCCAAGGCGATTAACCTCGGAATCCGCTCATTGGTTGTAAACTTAGATTCGCAGCTTGTAGTCCACCAGCTCAACAGACGATATTCTGTCAGAGATCATCGTATTTTAAGGTTGTATTTACGTGTTAAGTTATTGGAAAGAGATTTTGATTACATTACTTATCATCACATTCCAAGAAGACTTAATGCAGTAACCGATGCATTAGCTAACTAGGTATTGGACAGACATTTGCATAATATGTAAATCAACATAATACAAGAAGCATAAGATACAATAAAAACACCATGTATATATATATACATATCGTGTGGTGCACTGAGGCGCTCAAAAAATAGAATGTACATGTCTGGATAGAGTCCGTGTTCTCCATACATCTGAGACACATGTCTCTCAAAAAATATATGCAGAAAATAAAGCCTAGGAGTCTAAGCACGGCGGTGCTCATGATAGCACATCACCGCTCGCACCAATCGTCTCAGCAGACGGTGGACGCGAGTTGGCACCCCTACTATATGCCTCTGGTAAGCGAAAGGAACATCTTCCAATCTGGCATAACCAGGAATCCCTTGGGCAAGCCCCTCGAGATTCTGTATCAACTCCTCCCCGACGACACCTCCTGCCTGTGGGTCGACTGCGTGTTGGCCTCTTCGCGCTGTAGGGGATAGCCCGGCTGGTCGCTCTGGGCCCACATCTGCATACACATATAATCATTATTATAACAGGCATGTATTAAAAAAGACAAAAAAAATAAAAAACATCAAAATCAAGGAGTGCATACCTAGCTCCTCCTCCCATTCCTCCCCCTCTGGTAGCGGAAGGTCTGGGTCTCCCATGAAACTAGTCCATGCATACGGCCAATCCTGGATCACGATGATCTGCCGTCGGAGCCATATGAAGAACTCGAGATGCCACGACATCTCCTGGCCTCCTCCTCCTCTGGGCATCAGTGCTGCCCAGCGAGCCATTCTAGGCTCTTGTGGCAATGGATCTGCCACCATAGCTCTCTGGATCTAGAAGAGCGGTATTCATTCCAGGAAGAACGATACCACGATCGAGCCGTATGCAAACTGTTTCGTCTCAGCTCGCTTGCAATTGGTGAGCTGCCTCTTAATGTTAGTAGTCATCGCTGCAGCCCAGTTAAAAATGGTCGGACTGAGGCATTCAGTTGCTAGGATCAGGTGATTCTTGCTGGCCTCTTGGGGCGCTTGTACCCCAGCTGCGCGTGTGATGGTGAAGAGGATGGCTTTCAGAGTCAAATCCTGGATGGTGGTGATTAACACCTTAGCACTCTGCTGCCCAAATTGTGCTTCCAGGCACACTCGAGCTTTCACTTCACCAATATTCTCCCCAGAAGGTCTACTACCTGTCAGAATAGGAACCGCCCCTCTCCGTGACAATCCCATGATGAAGTAAACATCGGAGACCTCGAGCTCCAAGGTCTGATTCCGCAGACGAAACACTTGGTCGTCTACGTCCCAAGCATCAATGATAAACTGCAACAACTCAGGTTGCGATCGTATGTATGATTTGAGGAAGAATTTCTTAAGGCCGTAATCCTTTAGGGCGTTCATGCACCCTTCATCCTCAATGGCTGAGGCATCCACAATGTCATGTTCTCGCTCTTTCCATACTACCACCATTTTGACCTGTTTCCTGCACCCACAAGGACAAATTTTCCTTTATTAGGACATTGGACAAATTCTAATCTAGAGAAAATTCAGTTTGAACAGGCAAAAACATGGAAAAAGTTGGGTCACGCAGTTAGCGCGACTGTTCTTAAAACATTCGCGCTCATGGCACGGCTCCCTTGGGTTTTTCACCCCATTAGCGCGGGTCTGCGCCGGATACCCACGCCAATGGGGCGAAGCCCTAATTTTGCAATTCCCCCTTGCTGGGGCCCAATCAGGAACTAAATGAATTAAAAATGGTATGAAAATGGAGCTAAGTGAAGCGCCTCTTACCTGGAACTGACGAGGTCGCGAATGGTTGCACGGATTGGTCGTAATCGCCGCCTGAAGTTTGCTTCCCAAATGGACTATTTTCACTCTTCAAGAGTTAAAATGGTAAAAGTAATTTTAATTTTACATTTTCACCCTATTTATAAACTTTTTAACTCATTTTTTGGTTTAAAAAGGGTATTTTTGAGTATTTTAATGTATTTTTGGTCGAAAATGGGTTTTACGTTTACTTCTTGTGCAGCGACAGATCTTTTACGCAGCTTCGAAGGTGAAACAAGTTGTATTTTATACTTTTTCGGACTCGGTAAATACACGAAAAAGTCACTATGGAGTCGTCTTTTAGCTCTTTTCTGACTCGCTAAACGTGAAAAGATTGTCGAGTTATTCCTCTTGACTCGTTAAACGTAAATAAGAGGCGGTCATTTTTTAAACTCTTTTTCCGACCGTATAAAGAATGAAAATATTGTCGGACCCTTGTTGTTTCAGGTTCGTTAATGGAAACGAAATGACGTGATATCAGTCGCTTTTTTACTTTTTCGGATCGATGTCACTATTTACGAAAAGTACTCCTCGGTCGCAATGATGGGGAGGTTCTTTCGGGCATCGTTTTATACTTTTTCGGGCTCGAGAGACACAACTTTACGAAAAAGGACATCCCTGGAGTTTTCTTTTTGCTGTCTTTTCAAACTCTCTAAACATGAAAAGACACCGAGTTCTTCCTTTGTCAGACTCGTTAAAACTTAATGACATCAGATTCCGTCGAAATGACGCGCCCCTCAAGCATATGCTATCCCCATCAAGCTTGTCATCCAAAAATAACTGGGGTACTCGCCAGAAATGGTGGGGGAATAAAGGAATCATAATCGTCGTCATCGCCAGTATGTCGCTCTTGAACATGGCACTTTCTGCATTCGTGTCTGGGTGGGGACATCTCATCTCATTTCACATTTGCCTCCATGGGTTTGGGTTATCCTATTTGACCATTCATCTGCTCATCGTCTTGTCATCATGACCCCTGATCATTTGACCTCAAATACTGCAAAATCCATCACTGTGCCACCGATATGTTCAAGAGAAGTTGGCCTCTGCAAGAATACTCGACCTACCTCCAATATCTTACACAAAACATATTGTCTCTTTCTGTCTCGTGTCGATGATGTGGGAAACATTATGGCCCACCTTCAATCAAGATCACTTCCTGTCGACTTCAGCTCATTATCCAGGAAGGTGACCTAGAGACTCTCTTCAGATACCTTGGAGCCTGCATGCCTCAATGGCAGGTTCTTCGTGTTCGACGCGAGGTTTTCATCATTGGCCTCTGATCGGATGATTCTACGGGTGTTCAACACCGGCTCATTGATTCACACGCTGCGGATTGTACCTATAGTACCTTGAGGATCATCGTCATTATTGGTGGCACCTCTCGTGTCTGTTAACAGTTTTTATCATTGACTGGTAATCAGACGATGTTCATGCATGTTCGACTTCGACTTCTATATTCACATGCTTGGACTTGTACTGTGTTCGGGTCGAGTTGGAGCGCAAGACCCCGGATTGTGCATATTTACATCCGGGTTGCATTTTGTGGATTTTTGTAATCATTACATGACTCATTCATTGGATGGGTGCGACCATACCTGAGTCCATTCATAGATCTTGATCAGATGGCTGCGTCCATGCCTGGGATCCAGTTTTATACTCTGTTACGGATGGCTACGCCCATACCACATATATATCATGTACTTGAGATATCAGTTGTACTTCTTTTCGCAGGTTCTCCAGCGGCAGTGTTTCAGTCACACATGTTCTTGTAAAGCACTT
>APFE030729858.1:32994-48251 GCA_000404065.3 Pinus taeda
CCCCTTTAGCTTTTGCACTAGCCAAGATACTAGTATGTAGGTGCTGGCCTACAGAAGGCTACAACCTTCTCTTTCTTCGAGGGACCACTTTTCATCAATTTTCAAACTGGATCCATGAACATCAAACACTCATCAAGAATCAACCAATCTCCTTTCGACCAACTAGATCTGAAACAAGTAGATACTTCTCTGACAGCTGTACACAGAACACTGTACCAGAAACCACACAGCAGAAACAGAACCCAAAACACAGCAATAATAAGCAGAAACAGCTAGATCACAGCTTAATGCATATACGCGTTTTCAACAGTCTGCAACTTGTGTGCATACGCATCTGCGTATGGAACAACCCGTGTATACACGCCTTTACTTCCATTAAACTGCGTGTATACGCGCCTTCGCTTTACCGAACCTGCATACAGATCTATAAAGGACAACACACTCTTCCAGATATTCAATCACTAATTAACCCAGATTATAGATCAGATAAGCGCCACATCAAGCAGATCAAAATCATAGAGAGATACTGTCATTTAGGTTTAAAGATTATGACCCATGAATAGACCTTATCCTTCCTTTTGTGCAAAGGTTCCTCCTTCCTCCAGATCCAGATCTGCGTCACCATCCAATATACCAGCTCTAGCACTTTTTTAGATCTTCAATAATAATCCAGATGGTACTTTGTCACAAGATCTCCTTCCTCTTTTATAGCCCTAGGCCTTCCCCAATACCATGGTCCAAAACCATAACATTTCAATACCATGAACCCAAAAACAATGGATCGGCACAATTGACGAGACACCATGGTCCAAAACATAGGTTCAAGTTCCAAGATCTAACTGCCATGGACCAAAAGAGTGATCACCAACATATACGCGCTTTTGTAATGTAAAACCCGCGTGTATACACGCCTTTGTCTAGATGAACATGCGTATATGTCTTTTTCTACTTCTGAGTGCCTGAACTGAGATCTGTTATCAAAGAGGGTTGCCATCAAGGACAACACCTGTGCCATAGCTCCAAACCTATGTAGGAACAATCCAGCTACGGAATTGAACACTAAAATCAACCACCTCAGGAATTTGAAATGTTTGGTCCTCCCACCGAGCTTGCATTTGGTTAAAATAAGCCTCCTTAATTGCAAATTTCCTGGCAGCTTTCTTCAGTCTAGCAATTTCAAAGTTGGCCAATTCCAATCTCTTTTTCAAGTCTTCCACACTATCTTCTTCTTGAATGGCAACTGTTTTTCCTTTATCCTTTCTTTCATGAGGCCGTGTCACCTCCCCTGTTTCAACTGCTCTTGGCGGTACCTCCTGTATTTGTTTAAAATTCCTCGTTATGGGTCTCCTGGGCTTAAATACAAATTGATCAACCTGATCATCAAACTTTAGTTTCCTTGAGGCTTTGAATCTCTTAGCCTTGTCTTTTCCTGACTCTATTAAATCTGCTTGCACTAGTGGAGACTCTTCAATGTCAATGGCTTGCAATAAGTCATTTAATTCTCCCTTTGAAACGAGGATTTTTTCAATAATCACTGACTTACCCTTTTCCTTAGCTACTTGGCTCCTAGTCCTTCTTCTTTGAACTCCTTCACCTGTGCTTGATTCATGTGCACTTTCTTTAACCTGAGTTTTCTCTTTTAGAGACTGCTGGGGTGTATCCTGAATAGTCAGTGGCTTGGTGGATTCTCTTACTTGTTTCCTTGCCTTCAACTTTGAGAACCTCTTGGATCTTGTTTCTATCTGATGACCAGTTGTTGTTGAAAGATCTTTTGTAGCTTGAGGGCTGAGACCAGTCTAGTTCTTTAAATCAGACATGAATAGGAATATGTGCCAGTCCCTACCTACCCTCTGGAGTTCATGCAGAACTATCAACTTAACCAAGCCATGGTGGAACAATGAAGTCTCACAGGCTTCTTTCTTTAGCTGCACCTTATCACACATTTTACTTAAGCTACGGAATAAGTAAAAAGGTAGATCAATAGATGCCTTTCCTGTGAAATGTAACAGAAGTTTAAAATGGTATGAATATACTTTATTGTATCTCCCTTCACAGGTAAGGTACTTATGTATACAAGTAAGCAGATTGGCATATGACTCTTTGACATAACTTCTAGGAACAGACTTGTTTAAATCTAAGTTAATGAATTCCTGCTTTAGAAACTCTTTGCATGGGTTCATATCAAATTTGAAATTCTTAAACCAACTTTCTTGCCCCCTTGGAATCTCCGTAACTATGGATATCATGTCTGGTGAGACCTGCAATTCCAGTATACCAACCTTTGAGTTTAGTCCTGTGAAATTCAGGGCAAATTCCTTGGTAACTTGTGCATGACCTCCCTGGAGTTTCTTGCAAAAATTCCAACACCTGGCTTGTGTGAATGTATGCTCGACTTCTCTGTTCTTCAAGGTTATGTCTAAACCTTCAAGCTCGTTTCTCAAACATTTGCCTGATTTGTGGTCATTTCTTTCTGTCGATCCCTCCATGAAGGTTCAGTGTAATGGAGGTTGGAAATGCGAGCGCTGCTCAAACTCTAATCTCTGCCTCGCTTTAATGACTGCCTCGCTTGATAGCTGCCTCGCTTGAATCACTTCCTCGCTTGATAGCTGCCTCGCTTGATAATGCGAAATGCACAAATCTACGATTTAATAGCGCAGTCAGTTTAAATTTTGAATTATGCGCTACGAAATCACCTAAAACATTTCGCGCTGCGAAATCACCTAAAACCTATTGCGCTGCGAAAATACTTCAAAATGGTTACATGCGCTACGAAATCACCTAAAGGGCTTTGTGGCACATAGTAACTTTTAAACAAAACTGACACATGGCTATGAATGAGAATGACCAGTGATAAATGAGAATGCATATTTGACTCAAGACTCCTAAGACTCAGACTCTAAGGAAAACAAAAATCAAACTTAGACTAGGACCAACTTTTACCATCAAACTAATGTGAGACATTTTGGTATTAGAATTCTTAACTGATAACAGTGGCTCCACTTGGGATAGTGTGCTCCTATAGTACACTAAGAACTTGCAGGTCCAGTGCTTTATCCATTTTATGATAAACATAGATTTGCTTGACGAGCATTTTTTTCCAGCTTCTTGGGCCTTCACCTCAGGCTTAATCTTTCTGTTCAGCTTGTCATTATTTGCAACAAAAGAAAAGCTGATAAAACAGGTATATAAAATGTTGTGAGAAACTGGCAGAATTTTGATCAATAATAATGCTTCAGGAACCTGCCATTGACAAGTCCTCCAGCATATGGTTTTCCACCAATCTCTTGCAGAATGTAAGTGTTATTTCCATGAAAAGCAGAAATTTGATATGGCCCTTTCCACAAATTTTCAAATTTACCATGCTTACCTTTTTCTTCGATTCTAGCTTCCCATTTCAACACTCTATCGTGGATCTGAAAGGTAACTTCTTTGATCTTTTTATCAAATGTTCTCTTGATTCTGTTCTAACTTTGTTGATGACTGTCAAACACCTCATTTCTTTTCTCCTGCAAGGCTATCAGCTGATTGATTCTTCTTTGTACAACATTTGGTTCCTCCTCTAATCCTTGAATCAACTTCATCAGAGGCACTCCAAGGGATGTTGGAAATATAGCTTCAGCACTATATACTAACTCATATGGCGATGTTTCAATGGATCTCTTTGTACAAATCTGGTCAGCCCACAAAGCATATTTCAATTTCAAATGCCAAGCTTTCTTATTTTCCAGCAACGGCTTCTTGATGATCCTCACAAGGCTTTTGTTTGATGATTCAGCAAGGCCATTTCCTTGCGGATAATAAGCAGTAGAATGCCCAAGAGAAATGTGATACTGATGGAAAAAATTAATCATCTTTTTGGACTTAAAAGCTTGAGCATTGTCAATTATAATCTTCATTGGACACCCAAATCTTGATAATATATTATTTTCTAAGAAAGAGATAATCACTGAATCATTTGTTTGCTTTGTTGGAACCACTTCTATCCATTTGGTAAAGTAATCAGTGGCTGTGAGAATCCAGCGATGCTGACCTGATGAAGGAGGATGGATTTCCCCTATAAAATCTAATCCCCATTGCTGGAAGGGCGCTTCAACATATATAGGAACCAAAGGCAATGGCACAAGCTTCCTCTTTCCTTCAAACACTTGACATTCATGACATGTAGCTATCTTTTTATAGATATCTCTGAACATAGTTGGCCAAAAATAGCTAGCCCTCAAGATCTTGTTTGTAGTAGCTTTCCAATAGTGATGTCCTCCACAATCCCCCTTATGGAATTCATCGATTACTTTATCAGCTTCTTATTCAATGAGACAATTTAACAATATCCCTCCTTGACTTCCCTTTTGCAGCAGAACTCCAGCGATTGTATCCTCAGAAGAAAATGTAAAAATAAGGAATTCCTTGGTAAAATATGGGTTGATAAGTACTGGTGCTTGTGTGAGTGCCTTCTTGATCTCCTTAAATGATTTCTTTGCTTCAGCTGTCCACTTGAAATCCACTCCTTTTTTTAATATCTTTGTTATGCTCTTGACCACTTCAGCAAAGTTAGGAATGTATTGTCTAACAAAGTTAACTTTTCCAAGGAAGGATTGAATCTCTTTCCTACTTCTTGGTAGCTCTAATATTTGAATTGCATTAACTTTATTAGGATCAATCATAATTCCTTCTTCAGAAATAATATGGCCAAGAAGTTTGCCAGAGGTTAAAGAAAAAATACTTTTGGTTGGATTAAGAGAAATACCAAACCTTCTACATTTCAGTAGAACTCTTTCATGGTGCTTCAAATGATCTTCTTCTCTATTTGAAAAAACTGTGATGTCATCAAGATAAACCACCACTGGTTTGTCCTTTTCTTCAGCAAAATCAATATCCATTGCTCTCTGGAAAGTGGCTCCTGCATTCATGAGACCAAAAGGCATCTTGGCGTACATGAATGTTCCCCATGGCATTGTGAAGGTTGTTTTCTCTTTATCATTTGGATGAACAAGAATCTGATTGTACCCTGAGAAACCATCAAGCATAGACATCCTTTGTGATCCAACAATGTTTTGCAGAATCAGATCCATCTTGGGAAGAGGATAATTATCTTTTAATGAAGCTTTATTCAGATTTCTGAAGTCTATACAAATCCTGATTTCTCCATTCTTTTTCCTGACTGGGACCAAATTAGCAAGCCAATTTGAGAATCTGATTGGAACAATAGTCTTAGCATCAAAAAGTTTTTTCACTTCCCTTTCAATCAATGGCATAAGAAGAGGATTAATTCTTCTTAACTTCTGCTTGAAAGGTTTTTCATTCTCCTTAATAGGAATGGTATGCTGTATAATTGAGGAATCATATTGTTTCAAGTCAGCATAGCTCCAAGAAAAGACATCAATGAACCTTTTCATCATCTCAACATATTTAGTCTTCATATTAGCTGAAAGAAATTTTGAAATCTTGACCATCTTAGGTACCACTGAATCTCTTAAATTGTAGTTTTCCACCTCTTCCTCATCATCTTGTAATTTTGGGGCTTTGAATACATCGTTTTGATCAAACAATTTCTCAAGGGGAATGAGACCTTTTGGAATTAAGTTTTTTTTTTAATTGTATGACTTCGGACTTCTCTTTTGATTCTATAAACATATTTTGCTGATCCATTTGAGTGCTCTGAAATTCTTCCTTTAACTCAATGAAATTCCTCACCTGCTGATCATCCTCAAAGACCTGCCAATTAATGATATTATCTGGTATGACTGGTCTGTGACAAACCTCCACCTCATATTTTTCAGAAGAGTGTATAGGAATAATAAAAAGGCTGGCCGAAACAGCAAGAGAGTCTGCAATAAAGTTTTGTTCTCTGGTTTTGATACTAAAAGTATGAGCCTGAAACTTTTCCAACATCTCCAACACTAAGTCCCTATATGCCCTCATCCTTACATCCTTATTTTGGTAAGCACCTTCCACTTGTTTTATTATCAATTCAGAATCTCCACAGACAACAATGTTTCTAGCTTTCAACTTTAACAAAGCTTCTAAACCCAAAATCAGAGATTCATACTCGGCCATATTGTTAATGCAATCAAAATTTAGTTTGTAGGAGAGAAACTTACTTTCTTTATCAGGACTTGTGATCCAAATTCCAGCTCCTCCCCCCTCTCTTCCTACTGATCCATCAAAATATAATGACCACCAACCTGTTGTCTCATTTTCATCTTTTTGCTGATCTCCTTGGCACTGGTTTTCTGAAAACTTATCCTCTGATTCTTCTTCAGCTGACTCATTGAAAAGGATGGTTGATCTGAGACTAGTGTCACATGAATAAATGGGAAAGTTTTGAGGCTTATCTTTGTTGCTTACCATATAAGCCATTCTGGTCTCTCGATATAACCTCCTTTGCTCACCAAAAATAGGGATAGTAGCATAGGTAAGGTCCATCTGCATTGTGCCCTTGATTTTTACTGCCCAGGATCTTGAAAGAAGCATCCCAAACTTAGGTGGGATGTCAGCCACAACAATGTCCATGACAATTGTTTTTTCTGGAATTTGTGTGAGACCCACAACAACATCTTTAATTAAACCAATGCATTGAACTCTTTTTGAATCAAAGGAAAATAAATCCTTATATGGCCTAGTTACCTATAATCCCAGTCTTTCCATGATCACCTTGGGCATAAGATTATGAGATGCCCCTAAGTCCAACATAGCATTATGTAAGGTCATATCATGAATGCTAATGCTTATGTCGAAAGGAGGAAACTCTTCATTCTGTTCATCTTCAAGTCTTAGACCCAAATAAATAATAGGATTGTCTTCTTGTACATTTAGGATATCAGCTACTCCTGGTTGTGAATTGAGCATTTCAACAATCTTACTTCTATATTTGTCTACCTTGAGGATTTCATTAAAGGGGACTGATATCTTGGTTTTTGCAATCTCATTCTCAAGGTTAAAAACATAAACAATCTTCTCAATTTCTTTAGAAGGGGATGGAGCTTGAATATCCTTTATGCTAGGTGGAGAATCATTCTTACCTTCAGCAACCTTTAAGTTGTCCTTCTTATCTTCAACTGCCTTTGAGGCATCCTTCTTGGGTTGTGCTTTGCTTGCTGTAATGGGCACATTTCTATTCCTGAGATTATATTGTTTTTGCATCTCAAAGATAGCATGTTGATAGCCCTTTAAAAAGTTTGAATGTTCCTCTCCTGGTTTGATCATATTGGACTCATCATGTTCTTCCTTAGTCAATAAAATCCCTGACACTTCTTCATCAAGACAATGGATGGACTCCTCAGGAATTTCAGGTTCATCTTCTTCATCCACCAAATTTTGCTGGAAATGAGGTCTTACTAGAATATCTGGCTGTTGATTTCTGTTTTCTCTTGGCCTTTGCTGATTTTGAGGCCTTCTGAATTGAAGATTCCAAAATTGAGGTTCCTACTGCACTAGAGGAGCAGAGGTATTCCCGAGAGCCAACCGATCCATCAGTTTTTCCATGGTCTTCATCATTGTTTCAAACTTATCTTCTAGAGCTGACATAGAAGGTTTCTCTTCCTCTTTCAGTTTAGCCTTTGCCATCTTTGATTTCTTAGCATCAATCATGTTTACTTCCACTTTAATTGCATCATTTTGCATGTCAGCAAGAGTAGCAGAATCCCTTCTCTAAGTAACAGGGAGAAATCAGAATCAAATGCTTCAACATATCTTAGTTGTGCCAAGGCCCCAAGAGGTTTCAAATGGGCTGGGATGGAATTATATATTTTATTAAACCTCTTGGAGAAGTTTTGGATAGTTTCATCAGGAGCTCTTCTAAGATTGTTGTATTCAGTAAGAGCTTGGACAGGGTTAGTTCTGTTTCCCCATTTCCTTAGAAAACTATCTTCAAACTCTGCCCAACTGTGAATGCTTCCAGCTCTAAGAGCCTTAAACCATTTTCTAACCTCTCCAATGAAAGTTTGTGCAAACAATCTTAGCTTCACATCCTCATCATCGACTTCCTCTCTGTCAGCAAAATCATTGAATCTGTCTACATGTTCTTTTGCTGTAATGTCTTCATCTCCACCCCATGTTGGAATTCTAGCAGCATATTTGCTGGGAAGGTCATGTAAAACAACAAGGAGAGCTAGTGGAGCATACCTAGCAGGTATGGCCATAATGAATGGAGGAGCAGTGATGACAGGTACTGTAGGAACAGTGGAACCAAAACTGATATGAGGTGAATTTCCTAGTGTCTGAGAACTACTAGGGCTAGCAGAGGCAGAGGATAAAGTGTTGATACAAAAAGGACTATTTGGACTTTGTAAACCACTGACAAATGTACTCCAATTTGGAAGGGGTAGACTAGTTTTAGATTTGAGTAAGACTTCGAAAGGATCAAGCTGTTTGAGTTTGTTTAAATCTTCCTCTTCTAACAACAATTATGAAGTAACAACCTCCCAAAATTCTTCCTTATCTTTTTGTGACACTAAGGACGAAGTATCAATACCTATTTTTTGTAAATCTAAAATAATTCCAATAAGCTCTTCTTCATTTTCAGACCTCAACAACACTTCATGAATCTTATCATCAACAATTTTATCCTCAGGACTTGTTGAAAATTCAAAGAGAAAAGATTTTGAAAAAGATGGAGTACTTGGTGTTTCAGTAAATATTTGTTTGCTCCTTGAAATGGTGTTTGGATTGTCCACCGGAGTAGGTGGATCTAGGTCAGGATTGCTCCATGTATATCTCCCTCTCAAGGCCACCTTTTCAACTTTCGAAAGTATGGAGTCACCAAGGTAGATTGCAGCCTCGAAAGTTCTTCTGAGCTCCTGCTACCTTCAGAAGTTCAGTCTCTTGTCTTCGGGAATGAATAATCTTCAGACTCCCAGCAGACGCACCAAAATGTTATCTCAAAATCAGGCCCTGGAAGGCTGCAAACCAGGAAGACTTCAAGTAACTGTTTCAAACCAATATTTTAGCTAAGGCTTAGCCTCCTTAGCCTGAGAGGGCTCTCTCAAAGGATTAAAGGTTTTTTATTATGATCAAGATGGCTAACTCTTGTGAAACAAATAAAAATGAAAATGGTGGAAATAAAACTAACAAGTATCCATTGGGCTTATGGAGTCATATGTGATCTAGTATTAATAGTAGGATTGGCTTTGCATAAAAGTCAAGGAATTCAGATTTCAATATAGGTAGAGCACACCAAACACAAAGAAGACAGTCAACGAGTATATGAAGGAAATTAGAACACTGCAAGTGATTTCTAAGTAATCAAATACTCATAACACTATAGATAATCATGAAAAGACAACAAAGAAACTCATACACTGAAGTCTATATGATTCTTGAGAAGCATAAGCCAGTACTATATTACCAGAAAAACAGAGTCTTTACATAAGCCAATTATCAGAGCTTTTTCACATAAATTTCCAACCCTTATTACATTGCTCTTTCCCCTATGTATAGAGCTCTTCTACCTAACTAAGATTCCTCCTCCAGCATAAGGGGAACTCGAATTCTACTTCTAATGACACCTATTCAAATTTTAACTGCCTATTAAATGTAATAAACTGCAACTATACTTTCTAGAAATCTAAATCAAATAGGAGTCCAACTCCATATTATGCTAATAATAGCCTTAATTACAATCATCCTCGTTCTTTGACATGTGGTCCCTTTTTAGTTTGGCTGTGGTGGATGTTTAAAACTCCATATTGGTCTTTAATGTCACATCTTCTCCATTTCCCCTGAAACATAGGAAACTACCCCTGTTTATCGGCCTTTGTTTTGCCTCAAAAATGTTCGAATCCAAAGAACCATGTCCTTCATCTTTGATTATCCAATATATATATCAGATTTCCACGTCCTTGATGTGTTGTCAACCTCTTTTATGTGTGAAGGAAAAAGCTTTTCCAAGCTGTCTGACATATCTTGGACTGTAGTAAATGTGCTCACTTTATGACAAAAATTCTAGAGTTGGATTCGAATACATGTTTCCTCCACCTGTCTTGGCCTTGTTGAAAGTTGATAGCTTTAGATGATCCCTTGAAGATACTCCCTTTTCAAAATTTCTGCTTGTATTTCAAAATTTGTTGACTAAGATTAGATTGTGTAGCTTCAGCAGTTTCGTAGAGCGCTACGAAACTGCTGAGCGTTAGTCATCATCTTCAGCATTCGTAGCGCGCTACGAAACTGCTGTGTTATTTCAAAAAATACAGTTTTCTCATACTAGCTCAACCAAAATTTTGTTGTTTTGAGCCTTTTTCTATTTAAACATTCTTTCAATTGCTCCAAGGCCTTTCAAAACTGAATGGAAATGTATGATTCTTCAAGAAATATTATACCAAGCAAAACCATCAAAATTTGAAACATAGCCTTACTTGAGATTTCTTTAAGGAGATACTTTCAGCTAGCTTAACTGTATCTTTAAGTCTTCAATTTGTTTCTTCATGACCTTGATCCCAGATCTGAGGTTTGTATTGACCTTTCTGATAAATTGAGCTTCCTTTATTGCAGGAATAATCCAGCTACGGAATTGAACACTAAAATCAACCACCTCAGGAATTTGAAACGTTTGGTCCTCCCATCGAGCTTGCATTTGGTTAAAATAAGCCTCCTTAATTGCAAATTTCCTGGCAGCTTTCTTCAGTCTAGCAATTTCAAAGTTGGCCAATTCCAATCTCTTTTTAAAGTCTTCCACACTATCTTCTTCTTGAATGGCAATTGTTTTTCCTTTATCCTTTCTTTCATGAGGCCATGTCACCTCCCCTGTTTCATCTGCTCTTGGCGATACCTCCTGTATTTGTTTAAACTTCCTCGTTATGGGTCTCCTGGGCTTAAATACAAATTGATCAACCTGATCATCAAACTTTAGTTTCTTTGAGGCTTTGACTCTCTTAGCCTCGTCTTTTCCTGACTCTTCAAATATGCTTGCACTAGTGGAGACTCTTCAATGTCAATGGCTTGCAATAAGTAATTTAAGTCTCCCTTTGAAACAGGGGTTTCTTCAATAATCACTGACTTACCCTTTTCCTTAGCTACCTGGCTCCTAGTCCTTCTTCTTTGAACTCCTTCACCTGCTCTTGATTCATGTGCACTTTCTTTAACCTGAGTTTTCTCTTTAAGAGACTGCTGGGGTGTATCCTGAATAGTCAGTGGCTTGGTGGATTCTCTTACTTGTTTCCTTGCCTTCAACTTTGAGAACCTCTTGGATCTTGTTTCTGTCTGATGACCAGTTGTTGTTGGAAGATATTTTGCAGCTTGAGGGTTGAGACCGGTCTCGTTCTTTAAACCAGACATGAATAGGAATGTGTGCCAATCCCTACCTACCCTCTGGAGTTCATGCAGAACTATCAACTTAACCAAGCCATGGTGGAACAATGAAGTCTCATAGGCTTCTTTCTTTAGCTGCACCTTATCACACATTTTACTTAAGCTACAGAATAAGTAAAAAGGTAGATCAATAGATGCCTTTCCTGTGAAATGCAACCGAAGTTTAAAATGGTATGAATATACTTTATTGTATCTCCCTTCACAGGTAAGGTACTTCTGTATACAAGTAAGTAGATTGGCATATTACTTTTTGAAATAACTTCTAGGAACAAACTTGTTTAAATCTGAGTTAAGGAATTCCTACTTTAGAAACTCTTTGCATGGGTTCATATCAAATTTGAAATTCTTAAACAAACTTTCTTGCCCCCTTGGAATCTCCGTAACTGTGGATATCATGTCTGGTGAGACCTGCAATTCCAGCATACCAACCTTTGCGTTTAGTCCTATGAAATTCAGGGAAAATTCCTTGGTAACTTGTGCATGACCTCCCTGGAGTTTCTTGCAAAAATTCCAACACCCGGCTTGTTTGAATGTATGCTCGACTTCTCTGTTCTTCAAGGTTATGTCTAAACCTTCAGGCTCAGATAGGCGGCCCAGTAGGCTTCAATATTAATAAAAACAAGCAGAATACATAAAGCTGATTACAACAAGAAGTCTCAGAGTTCTCTAGGGCAATGCTCTCTCAAGTGACTCTGTCAAGCAATGCCTTGAATTTCTGTAGGCTCTTTCTTATATAGAGTTCTAATGAATCTAATCCTATCTAAGCAATGATGTAAAAAGGAAATTATTGAGGGGCCTGTCGGTATTTCATTCACCGACAGTGTCTACTCAATATTTTCCAGTACAAAGATTCTAGCTACAACATGTGATCACATTATCACATTGCTAGCTAAAAGATTCTACCATGGTCCCATCGGACTCCTATCCGAATTGTCTTTTTCTGAAGATCCTGGAGATGGCTCGTACTCATCGAGCATTCTTTGGTAGTGGCGGTCAATGAGTCGATTGTATTCTTCTTTGATATATGCTTCTGGGTCCTGGGCATCTATCAGTTCGTCTTTTCCTTTGGCATATGTGTCTAACATTATTGTCCTTCTAGATGCTTCTTTTGAAGATTCTCCCTTTTCCGTATTCATCTTTATCTTGTGGAGGCCCGATTGCTAAGGCGTATACATGGCTTCTTGTTTTTCCCAGTTGTTAAGAAAAGGTAAAGCACTTATCTCTATGTTTAGAAAAGAATCTTTATAAACATTTTTCTTTGGAGATCTCTGAACTGCCAACTCGATACCGTCCAATAATTCCCACTTAAATATCTGAAACATGTTTGTGGACCCTTCTATGGCATGTTGAATCCATGATCTGCAATTATCACTCATAAAGTCTTTATGCTGCCATCCTTGCTCAAAAATTATTGAAGTGCAGATTCTCTTTGAGATAATAAGACTGATGGTATGAATGACATTATTATTCCAATTAGGAGATCTTTTGATTATGGTAACTAAAGCTTTTTGATTAATTATAAATATTAAAGCTTTAGGTTCTCCTTGTAAGTCATTCATTTTATTTAGAATCTGGAGTTTTTCTATCAACTTTAAGTTGCCGAATTCATGAAACCAATCAGCATGTTGCTCGATCATTTCTTGATTGTTGCTTGTTTCTATCTCTCTGATTCTTTCATGGCTGAATACCTGTGCGAAAGGATTAGGATCAATGCTTTCTCTCAATCTTAAACTGTGAAAATCCCAAGGATATGAGAAGGTTTCGAGATACTGCAATGTCCTTTGAATGCAATGAGATACTCAAGTCGATGGCTTTTTTCTGCATACACCTCCTTTGATTTCCCAATTAGCAAATCCTTCAAATATTTCATACTGAGGGAAAGTGTCACTGACTGCATAATTTTCATCATATCTCTGCAAGAAAGAGGCTTCCAATTCTTCAAATATATCAGGAATCTTTAGAGACAACATGAACTTTTCAACTTCCGTTTTGATAGGAATTTCTTCGAGGTCCATTAATTTGGCTCCTGTAAAAATACTTAAAGCAAAATCAATTCCTCCAATGATCTGATAATAATTTAAAACTTTAAGTGTCCAGATCATTTCATTAGTGTATATACTAGACCATAAATCAGATAAACTCCTGAAAAAGAGTTTCACCTTCATGTTTGGCAAAGGATATACTTTTACCAATGTATCATCTAGGCCTAGAGAGGCACCTATATTCTTGGACTGCCATGCTTGGCACTTTCTAATCCAAGTATTTCTTTTCAACCTCATTCCTACCACCTTTTTAATCTCTTCTGCAATATGAACTAGATGACTTTCAAAAATTCTAAATCTATCTACAAACGTGGCAAAATTGTCATCTTTTGAACTTTTGCCTGGGATATCAAAATATGAACCTGTACAAGTTATGAATGCTTTATTCATGTCTCTGGTTAATGAGTCTGTCAAAAAATTGGAATTTCCTGGGATCCACTCAACGTCAAATTCAAATTGTTGGAACCAGATCTGCGAAGCTAGGATTCTTCCTTTAGCATTTTGTCTTGAAATTTTAGCAGATAGAAAATATTTGAAATTTCTGAAATTTTAGCAGCAGATTGAAAATATTTACTCAGAACAGATTCTAGAAATTTCAAATATTTTCTATATGCTAAAAATTCAAGACAAAATGCTAAAGGAAGAATCCTAGCTTGGCAGATCTGGTTCCAACAGTTTGAATTTGACGTTGAGTGGATCCCAGGAAATTCCAATTTTTTTACAGACTCATTAACCAGAGACATGAATAAAGCATTCATAACTTGTATAGGTTCATATTTTGATATCCTAGGTAAAAGTTCAAAAAATGACAATTTTGCCACGTTTGTAGATAGATTCAGAATTTTTGAAAGTCATGCGGTTCATATTGTAGAAGAGATTAAAAAGGTGGTAGGAATGAGGTTGAAAAGAAATACTTGGATCAGAAAGTGCCAAGCATGGCAGTCCAAGAATATAGGTGCCTCTCTAGGCCTAGATGATACATTGGTAAAAGTATATCCTTTGCCAAACATGAAGGTGAAACTCTTTTTTAGGAGTTTATCTGATTTATGGTCTAGTGTATACACTGATGATATGATCTGGACACTTAAAGTTTTAAATTATTATCAGATCATTGGAGGAATTGATTTTCTTTAAGTATTTTTACAGGAGCCAAATTAATGGACCTCGAAGAAATTCCTATCAAAAACGGAAGTTGAAAAGTTCATGTTGTCTCTAAAGATTCCTGATATATTTGAAGAATTGGAAGCCTCTTTCTTGCAGAGATATGATGAAAATTATGCAGTCAGCGACACTTTCCCTCAGTATGAAATATTTGAAGGATTTGCTAATTGGGAAATCAAAGGAGGTGTATGCAGAAAAAAGCCATCGACTCGAGTATCTCAATGCATTCAAAGGACATTGCAGTATCTCGAAACCTTCTCATATCCTTGGGATTTTCACAGTTTAAGACTGAGAGAAAGCATTGATCCTAATCCTTTCACAGAGGTATTCAGCCATGAAAGAATCGAAGAGATAGAAACAAGCAACAATCAAGAAATGATCAAGAAACATGCTGATTGGTTTCATGAATACGACAACTTAAAGTTGATAAAAAAACTCCAGATTCTAAATAAAATGAATGACTTACAAGGAGAACCTAAAGCTTTAAAATTTGTAATTAATCAAAAAGCTTTAGTTACCATAATCACAATATCTCCTAATTGGAATAATAATGTCATTCATATCATGAGCCTTATGATCTCTATTGGGTTGTCTTATATTCTTTCCACATAGTTAACAGGGGGTTTGAGGGGTACCCGTAACCCCACATTATGGGGTCGGGGGCAGTGCCTCAGAAAATTTTGGTTTTGGACCCTATGTTAGGTTGGGCGGACCCACCTATGGTTTTGTGCATGATTTTCGCACATGTTTTTT
>APFE030729859.1:0-62213 GCA_000404065.3 Pinus taeda
TGGGGAAACTTCTGCTGAACTTGGTCCCCGCTGAGCCACTTGCGAAGGTGAAGAAGTTAGCCAGCTTTGACAACCTGATATAGTTTGATCTTCTACTGGCGAGTGTCCTTGATCTATGTGTCCATGATCTGATTAGTGGTGGCATGTTCCATGCAGTCTGGGTTTAGATTTGTTGCTTTGTGCTGTTCTGCAACGTCAGATGTCTCCAGCAATGTTGTAAAGTATGGTCGAAGTTGGTCTACATTGAACACTAGGTGCAGAACAAGGAATGGTGGAATTATAAGCTCGAAGGCATTGTCCCCTATAGCTTTTGTGATGGTTTATGGCCCATATCGGAGCGGGTGAAGGTTGCGATGGGGTCCAGCGAGGCACTCCTTCTGCAAATGTAGCCAAACTTTGTCGCCCATCTAGAACTTGTGTAGCACCCGATGCTAATCATGGTGCTATATGTAATTAGCATTGGCATTGTCCAATATATCATGGACCTATTGGTAGATGTATTGAATGCGCTCAATGAAGTTGTTAGCCCTGTCGGCTTCAGAATGCACATGAGCCAAATTTTCCTAAGTAGTTGCAAATGGTATGGCCACATCAATGGCATATAATGGCTGAAATCCCAGCCCTACTTGAAATTGGTTGTGGCCCGTTGAGATGTGGAAAGCTCTGTTGTAGCTGTGCTGGACATAGGGGAGGCTTTCATCCCATGCGCATGGATGCTTCAAGTTCTACATGTGTAGAATGTGTACGATCATCCTATTAACAACCTCCATTTGGCCATTAGTTTGGGGATGGAAAGTTGTGGACTTAGTAAGTTTTGTATCCAAAATCAACCAGAGACTTGACCAAAATGCACTCAGGAATATGTTGTCCTGATCTAAGACAATGGATTGTGGGATCCCAAAGTGTACCCACACTCGCTCAAAGAAGAGATTAGTAGTGGCCTCTGTTGTGATACTCTTCTTGCAAGCCGTCATGATGGCCATATTAGAGAATTTGTCAACGACTGAAAACGTAATCGTTGTCGTTCTTAGTAGAAGGAAGGCCCAACATGTAATCCATGGAGACACATTCCCAAGGTTGATTAGGAGTAGGTAGAGGAGTATACAGGCCTTGCTTCTTGATGGTTGGTTTGGAAATGGCACAGGCAGTGCACGATCTAATGTACTTCCCAACATCTTGACGAAGTTTCGGCCAATAAAAATATTTCCGAAATACTGCCACTGTTTTCTCTACTCTGAAATGTCTAATGACCTGATTGTAGTGCGCCTCCCAAATCATCTTGGAACGCTCACTTGAATGAACACATATGTGTCATAGGTGGCATAATAGTGCATCCTAAAGGTGAAATTTTGGAACTTGCTTCCCTTCTAGGAGTGTCAGGTATGTGCTGTCGGATTCTGGATCGCTCTGGCAAAGATGTGGCCACCCCAATGTCTCATGACCACAAGAGTCAAGCACAGTGATCAACGCCATGATCGGTGGTCAACCAAGGCAATAAATGACATTATTGGTGTTGCCCTTCTTATACTTAATGTTCAAATGGAATTGTTGCAGGTAGGTGGACCATTTCTAATAGCGATCATTTTGCAACTTCCCTTGTGTCTGTATGAACTGTAGAGGTCGGTGGTCTGTGTCGATGTCCGTTTCCTTCCCCATAATGTAATGCTTCCATTGACAACAGACCTACACAATGGAATACATTTCTTTGTCGTAAGTGGGGTACTTTCGGACAGTGTCTGAAAGTGTCTCACTATGGTAAGCCACTGGATGCCCATGCTAAGTAAGAACTACACTAATAGAATAGTCGGAGACATCTGTCTCAGTATCAAATGGTTGTTGCAGGTCTGATAATGCAAGCACTAGTGCAGAACATAGGCGATTCTTCAACTAGGAGAATGCTTTTTGTTGGGTTTCAGACCAAAAAAACTTTTCTTTTGCACCACCCTTGGTGACTTGACTTAAAGGCCAAGTGATATGAGAGAACCCCAACATGAACCTATGGTAGAAGTTGGCAAGGCCCAAAAAATTTGTGGAGCTCTGTTAGAGTGGTTGGGGCTGGCCAAACCCGAATGACTTATATCTTAGATGGGTCCACATGTACACCCTTCTCATCAATTATGTACCCCATATATTGAACATGGGTCAGGCCAAAGGTGCATTTCTCCAAGGTAGCACACAGCTTGTGTTGTCACAGGGTTTGAAGGACACATCGAATATGGTGGAGGTGCTCATCCAACCTTTGGCTGAAGATCAATATGTCATCTAAATACACCACCATGAATGCATTGGTGAAGGGTCGCAAGATGTCGTCCATCAGTCTTATGAAGGTTGCAATGGCATTCGTCAATCCAAATGGCATGACCAACCATTCGAAAAGGCCCTCCTTGGATTTGAAGGTAGTCTTCCACACATCAGAGGGTCCGATAGGCACCTAGTGATAACCTGACTTAAAGTCAATCTTGCTGAAATATTTGGCCCAGTTGAGCTGGTCAAGAAGGTCATCAATCCGTGGAATTGGGTACATATTCCAGACAGTGATCTTGTTCAACGCCTGGTAGTCATTATAGAGCCTCCAGGTCCCATCCTTCTTCTGTACCAATACAATTGGGCTCCCACAGGGTGATGAGCTTAGCCTTATGTGCCCTTTCTACAATAGTTCATGAAGTTGCCTCCTGATCTCATCATTCTCTAGAACATAGCGTCGATAGATCGGCCCATTGGGCAGCGACGCACTCGAGGTTAGATCGATGGAGTGCTTGACCTGACAGTGCAAAGGTACCCCTGTAGGTGTGTTGACAAGGTTAATCCTCTCTGTGGATAGAGATGATCCCTCTAGCCCAATGAATGGGTCTCGCAACTAAAGGGACAATCAACTAGACATCTTCCTAGATTATAATTGAAAAATAGAACAAGGGAGAAGGCCTACCTTGCTCTGATGCTAATCCAATTTCCTTTGTTGAGATCCTTGAACCATGTGTGTCACGGCCTTGTTCCTACTTATTTTAGTGCTTATGTACCTGTATAAGTGACCAAGAGAGAACAAAGCATGCAAAAACCAATAGCAAATCCAATAATAATCTATTTAATTGGTTAAGGAATGCCAAACCAATACATACATGAACATATATATTTTGGGAAGATGAACCAAGAGTTGTATTATTATTTAAAGACTAAAGGGGAAGCTTACAACCATAGCATTGATGTTGAAAGGCTATCCTTGAGTGGTAATCCAAGTCCAAGCCAAAAAACTCTCCAACGCTCCTTCTCCAAGTCTAATGAATAGCCTCTAAGCACAAGCTCAGCATAGGGGTGCAAATGGACATAGATCAACCATCTAAGAATGGTAGAGGGGGAATTTATAGGCTGGGAGAGGGAGTTAAACCTCCTCCAAAGATAGGATTAGGCCCACATCTTAAGGAGGTAGCTCATGGGGATGAGACTAAGAGGTCAAATTAGGAGGATTCGACCTCAGGTATGTGAAACCACCTCCAGCTTGTCGCTTTGGAAGCTTCTAGATCACGAAGCTTCTCATCCTCTTTGGGAAAACTTCCTTTTTGAGACCATCGCGAGTATGAGAGAGAAGAAGCGATGCCATCACTGGCTTAACAAGGTGAAACATGTGATCATTGTGTTTTTGAGCTTCATAAGGGTGATGACTCTCATTTCAGGGTTTTAAGAGCTATTTCTTCAAGGAAAGCTTCAGATATTTTCCAAGAAAAATTAAAGGAGGGATCTGAGTTGTATACATGGATGAGTATACTATATAATGATCATGTTTCGGGCACTTCAGGGTATGTCATAGGAAAGTGCAGGAGGCGTGACAAAATACTGTGTAACAGATGCCCCCTGAAGCATGAAGGCAGAACGAGGAGTGATGACTGAGATGCTTTACGGGCTTTTGGCAATGGACGAGGACACGCACTGTCAGGAGACCTTCAAGTCAAGGACGCATATACATATACATATCTAAGATCAAGACATGAATCCACGACATGGACGCAGCCATCCAGATGATGAAGACTAGAAAAAAAATCCATGGTATGGGCGCAACCATCTAGATAACAAGGATCATTATGAATATAAACTCTGACGATGTGGTCACAGCCATCTGTATAGTAGAAACATGTGTACAATCATGAATAACATAGAAATCCATGCAGCCTGAGCCATAATAGACAAGACTAAGTGTCTTGCGCTCCATCCTGACCCGATCAATGTATGAATTCTAGTATGTGAATAAACGTGTTGCAGTCAAGCATGCTAGAAAACCACCTGATTACTGGCCAATGATGTGGAGCGTTAACAGGTATGAGAGAAACCACCAATAATGACAATGGCTCTCAAGGTACAATAGTGCAATCTGTGAATGTGATAATGAATCTGAGGTTGAATAGTCATGGAATCACTCGATCGAAAGCCAATAATGAAGACCTGTCGTTGGTTATGAAGAACTGGCCATTAGGGCATGCCAGCTCTAAGGTACTGAAGGGAGTTCCTAAGTCATATTCTTGGATAATGAGCTGAAGTCGATAGGAAGTGACCCATCGAAGGAGGGCAATTATGAACCCCCCATCATCGACACAAAATAAGGAATAAAGTGGTATGATATTTAGGACTGTAGCAATGACTCAAACAATGTATAGGTAAATAACTGCAAATTGGATTTATCTTGAACATATTGGTGACACGACTTTAGAGTGTGGAAGCATCTAACTCAACATGTGACTAAAGGCCATGATGACATAGTTGAATAGTCAAATGAGAGGCAAAATGGATTACCTAAACTCGGGAGGACAAGTGACTGAGTGAGGATATCCCAAACCCGACACAAGAGTAGAAGAGTGTCATGTTCAAGAGCGACATGCTGCTTATACAAAGGATCTCTCATCTTCATTTTTCCCCGCTATTTCTAGCGATTACCCCAATTATTTTTATCACAAGATTAAAGGGGATAGCATATGCTTGTTATGTAAGTTCATCCTTCGAATGAATCCATCCTAGTAAGTTTTACAAGCCCTAGGAAGGAGAAGCTCGGTCTCGTCATGGTGATAAGTCTTTCGTCATAAGGTTTTAATGAGCCCGACGTAAGGATAACTCAGTATCTTTTTCATGTTTAGAGAGTTAGGAAAAAAAAAAAGACCTCCATCATGTCCCTTTTTGTAATTTGTCCCCTGAACCCAAAAAGGTAGAAAAATATCTGAGGGAACCTCTTGACCATGTCAACCAAGGTGTACATTTTTTGTAAATAGTCAACCTCGGCCCGAAAAAGGGATAAACATATACTGGGGTGACATCAATTCATTTACTTTAACGATTTTGAAATGACAAGTACTCTGCAATCTTTTGAATTTTCGAGAGTAAAAAAATAGCCAAAAGATGACTCAGGGGGGTTCCTTTTTCGTTTACTTAACGAGTCCGAAAAAGAGATAAAACAAAAACCCCCAGAATCTGTCAATAATGATCACTATTCATATTGAAGGCACTTGTAACTGCATAAGAAAGACACCCATCACCGATATCGAGAGAAAATTATTAAAATATTATGAAAATATTTGAAAAAATGACTTTCAAAAGTTATAAATAGGTAAAAGTAATTTCACTTTTACCATTTTACCAAACTGAGCTCTGAAAGTGCTTTTGTGCCTTAATTCTCTTGATTTTCCAGTGGCTACTACGAGAGATAAAGGGTACCATTTCATGATCTGTTTGCGATAGGTAAGAGCGTCATCCCTGCTCTTGCATTTCATTACTTTTTAATGCAATTTTAATGGTGAATTTTATGCTAGAAAGGAGGATTTTAAAATTTTAGGTTGTCGGTGACCATCACAAGTATAGTCATCAGACCCACGATGGTCACACTCGAGCCCAAAGGCTCACACGATGCCATCGCACTATTTTGAAGAACATGTGAAATGGTGCCGAGAGTGATTTTTTGAAGTTAAAAGCTCTCTTTTAAGAAAAATTTAATGATTTTTATCCATGTAAAAAGCATTAATAAGTGTTCAAATGTTGTTTGCAGGAGAAATATGGTCTTGGAGTGGAAAGAAAGAGGCCATGAGGCCGAGGATTTCCAAGCATCTCAGGATCTAGCATGCATAAATGCTCTGAGGGATTGTGGCCTACTCAAATTATTTCGGACCACAGGGTTGAGGGCTCAGATGGAATTTTTACCCCATCTGATCAGCCTTTAGGATGTAGATTGAGAGATCTTCATCATCAAACGGCAAGAACTTGAACTAGAGGAGATGGACATCTATTTCATCACATGATTATCCCGTCAAGGAGAAGCAGTTCAACTCTTTGGATCTCTTCAAGGAGGTGATAGTACCAGGAGTCTAGTCCATAGATATTGTCCTGGTGCCGAGATAACCAATAGAGGTAAGGTGAAGATTGCAACAATCACCAACAACCCTGTTCTGAGAACAATTTTATTCACCAGGGTGCGTGTATCTGGCACGCAAGCTTTGCATGAGGCTTCCAAGTCTCAATTTTAGAACGCTATCGCATGTTTGACCCCCACCATCTTCAACTGGTGTGGAGGCCTTTTGGCGAATATGAAGCGCCAACTGATCAAGGGTAAGCACAAACACCTGAAGCAATTCGGGTTCGGTTCTATACTGGTGACCTTCTTCTTGGAGAAAATACCACTCTTATAGTATAAATGGGAAGAAGTACCACATCCCGCCCCACGAGATCTGAGGCTCATGAGATGGAGCCATCTCATGCCTCGAGGAGGCATGGGTCAACATATGCATTATCCACCACGGTTCTTTGCTTGGCTTGAATGCCAGATGCTTATGGTAGATGACTAAGTTTATGCCGGCACGGATTTCAGAGGGGATCCAAATCTACCCTTGCCACTAGGCAAACAGTGGACCGACGCAGGTAAAAAATTATCTTTTGATTTTTTTTTCAAGTTTTTATGATTTTTATAAAAGTGTGAACTAAGACTCAACTTATAATAAATGTGCAGATGTGGGACCAGAGAGACCACCATGCATATTGCCAATAGCACAATGAGTTTCCCATCCGATAGTGGGTGTGGATTATGAGGAAGGGGTTGACCCCTTAGCTGAGATGGAATGAAATCTAGAGGCAATCATCCGAGGGGCTCCAGATTATGTCAGTATCGATAATGTTCCATTGCGTTGGAAGAGACACACTGTGGGAGTCTTTGCGAGACTGCGTCGGGTGCTAGGCCGAGTGATCAAGGCGGCCTCGTGCTATCATGAGCACCGTGCAATTTGATAGTTCATCTAGTCTTTTACACATTTTGTAGGCTTTGAAAGCCAAGTGTCTCTGAACAAACTATTTTTTTACGTTTTGATGTAAACATTACGGTAGATGCGATATGTGTGTGTGTGTGTGTGTGTGTGTTTTATTTCTACTTATGTGTTCATAACATGATTCAGTTTCATAAATGACGCAAATTTCTATAAAGAACAAGATTTGCTAGTGCATCAGTTAATGTATTTAAATTACGTGGAATATGTTGATATGTAATGTAATCAAAATTTATTTCCAACAATCTAACATGTAGATACATACGCAATATTTGTGGATTTCTTACTGAATAATGATTGTTTAATTGTAATACAATGATCTGCAAATCCAATTTAACAACTAAATCCCTAATGCCAAGAGAAACGACTTCTGACAAGAGTTCAATAACTGCACTTTACTCAACAATATTATTGGTTGTATAATTGAGGCTTCTATGATCCATAACAAGTATATGATAGGGGTTTCGGCGTAAATCACAGTATCAATCATATTATTGGTTGTTTGACCAAGGCAGATACCTTGTAAGTTAATCAACTCGCCATTAGGGTCATAGAGTACTCATGTTGCGGAAGATAGGTTCTGTGTGCTACGACAAGCACCATCTGCAAAACCAACATAATGACCTAATGACATTTGTAAACCGAGTGGAACACATGGTAAGAAGAAAACATATGTCTGCAAAACAATCACACCAAAAATCAAAACGCACATTAATTAATTAACACACTAATGTACAAATGTTATCATACGAATTTCATACATAATACTTTTTGAGATACATCCCATTACGGGGCTGTGACAATGCATTTCCCTCATAATCACATAGCTCATAGGCACCTTTCTATAAGACACGCTTGACAATGTAGGGCCCATGCCACATGGGTTTGAACTTACCAACCCCCAATTTATCGTTTACTTGATCTTAAAGAAGGACCAAGTCGCCTTCAGCGAAAGTGCGAGGAGAAACAGTTTGGTCAAAAATGAGCTTTGACTCGTTTTTTTTAGCTTTGATGACCATCGCAGCGATGCGATGAGTCTCTCAAGATACAGTAGCAGCTCCTCTTCAGGCGAGGTATTCAGAAGAAGTTCAATAGCTAGCTTAAGCGAAGGGATTTTGCATTCGATTAGAAGAGTTGCCTCTAAACTGTATACCAGCTGGAACAGAGTGAATCCAGTGGTCGTCTTAGCATAGGTTTTATAAGCCCAAAGAGCAGAAAATAACATTAAATGCCAATCCTTTTTGTGCTTCCTAACGATGCGCTGAAGCGTAGTAATCAAAACCTTATTGACTGCTTCAACTTGGCCATTGGGCTATGGATAATATGGAGTCGAGCTATCATGTCGAAGGCCCAACTGAGAAGTTAGTTATGCCATCATGTGCTAACGAAAATGGGATCCATGGTCAATCATGATAGCTTGAGGGACACCAAAACATGCTATAACATGGTTTAAAAGGAATGGCACAACAGTAATACCATCATCATTGTATGTAGGCATTGCCTCGGCCCATTTCATAAAATAGTCGACGACGACAATGATATAACCATGCCCCCCGGCCGAGTGAGGATTACATGTCATGAAATCAATGCCCCATTCAGTGAATGGGACAATGGTAATTACGGGGTGTAGGGGTGTGGGTGGGACGCGCTGCTTGCGGTTGAAAATCTGGCATTTTTGGACAGCTAGAATGCAATATTTGAAGATAGAAGGCCAGAAATAATCGGTGCGAAGGATCTTCTGAGTAGTGGCATATGACCACCACAGGCACCAGAGTGGCAATCATTTAAGACCCACTAAGCCTCTTCAAGGGTGAGACATATGCAAAGGACAGAGTCCACACTGACCCAATACAATGTATCATCGATAATCCGATAAGGTTGGGACTGATGTCGGATGCAGCGTTGGTCGGATCGGGACAACTCAAATTGGAAAGTCTGGGTTTGGAGATAAACAATAATGTCTCCATACCATGGGTCGAGAGTGTTGATCAGAAACAAAGTTTCATCGGGTATCTACTCCGTAAAATTAGTTGGGGTGCTGGTAGACGAAAGGGCATAGATTAACTCAGCAAAGACCAACAATTTCTTTGATTTGGCAGCAATAAATTCCAAATCAAACTCCTGTAGGATCACGATCCGTTTGGAGTATTTTCCCCCAAGTAACTATGAAGTTAATATATATGTCATGGGGTTGTGATCATAAATGATGGTGGTTTTCTGTAAAGGGATATAGCGTTGAAACCTCTGGACAACATGAATCACCGCCAAAGCAAGCTTCTCGACATTAGCATAGCGAGACTCAGTATCAAGAAGATTATGGCTCAAATAATAAACCATGTGCTCGTTGTTGTCATTGTCGTCCTAACCTAACACCATAGTGGTATAAATTGCTGCCAAATATAGGAAATAATCGCGACGGTAGTCGGGGGGATGCAGTAAAGGAGCACTAATGAGGGATTTCTTTAAAGCATCGAAGGATTCTTGGGAATCTTCAGCCCAAATAAAAGGGAACCCCTTATTAAGTAAGAGAGTATAACCTTTGGCAAGTTTGGTGTAATTAGAGACAAATCGATGGAGAAAATTAGCTTTTCCCTGCAAACTCTACAATTGTAGTAGTGATGAAGGAGGGGGTAGATTGACTATGGCCTCAACTTTCAAATGATCAATCTTGATACCATCACAAGACACAAAAAAACATAAGAGCCGCTAAACTCGATGCAAAACACACACTTGTGTGGATTGAGACAGATATTATAATGCTGATATTGTAAAAATATAGGTCTTAAGTGATCCGGATGGTCACAACATTTAGCCGAATGAGCAGGCAAGTCGTCGAGGTATGGTTGAACAATGTGTCAAATGTCATGGAATGCATAGGACATTTCTCACTGAAAGGTAGCGCCAACATTCTTCAGACCAAAAGGAAGATTTTTGTAAGTGAAAATACCCCAGGGACAGATAGAGGTTGTTTTATGTTGATCGATGGGTGAAATGTTAATCTAGTTATAGCCAGAAAAGCCATCCATGAAAGAAAAAATCTCACTCCCTGCACATTCGTCGATGATCTGGTTGATAAAGGGAGTAGGATAATTTTTCTTAGGACACACATGATTGATATCGTGGTAACAACACAAACACATATCGTACCCTGCTTTTTGGCAATAGGGACGATATTGGATACCAAATTCGTCAATGGAATAAGATAAATGAAACATGCTTTCAAAAGCTTTTTTACTTCTGCTTTGATAGCAACAGCCTTTCAAGGGTGCATAGGGCGAAGCCGTTACCGAATAGGCTTAGCACCAGGATAAGTCAGAATTTCATGCAAAACTATGGCTGGATTGATACCAGGCATATCCTCATATGACCAAGCGAAGACGTCTCAAAATTCTTTAAAAAAACTGAGTATAAATCTTGATCTCATATGGAGAACAGGTGACCTCAATATGGATGCTCTCGATAATGCCCGATTTAACAGAAATGTCAAGAGGCACCGTAGTAGTGACGTTTCCCATATTACCCTCCGACAATACTTCATGGACCCTGATAGGTGTCTGAAGTGGAGGTGTAGGAGAATGAGAAACAAACACTTCAAGATAGGAAGGCATCCCATCAAGGCTAGGAAGAAAGGAAGAACAATGATGTAGACCATTCCACGGAACTTCCTCTAGGGACATGACCTCCACGATGCTTTCGTCAGTGGGGAATGTATCATTCAAGGGATCCTAATAATCCCAAGAACCAAGCCAAGGAGATGGAACGTAAGTGTCTAGGTTCATACTGAAGATAGTATGACTTTCTAAAGCAACCATCAAAGCTAGAACAATTTCTTGATAATTTATCTCCAATGGACTTAAAGGCATATCATCACCAAATGAGTCAATTTGATCGTCGGTAGGGAGAATCCAAGGATCCATAGAGCCCGAGATCATATTGACTAAATGAACATTCGGAGGTGGGAGAGAGAAAGTACCCATTAAAACAGAGACTTTGAAGAGACCTGCTCCCACACTCTTGTAAGGAATTTCAGTATTGCCCACATAAGGAACGTTACCTTTCGATGAACCAGAAGAAAAGAAGACAGTTTATCAACCGTGACTATTTTTCCTTCATGAGGAAAACGAAGTACGTGGAAAAAAGAAGACACCACACAAAACATGGCGTGAGCCCAACTTTTCTCGAGAAGAAGGTTGTAGTTGAGATTGGCATCTACATCTTCTACTTCTAATTCAATAGTCTTACCTTCTTATATAATCATTAAGTTCGTGAGAATACCGTATGGTCGTGAACCTCTGCCATCAAAGGCTTCCAAGGTGTTCGGTGATTGGTTAAGAGGAGGAGAGCCAATGGCTTTCCAACACGAAACTGACATAATGCAGGTTGAGGCACCTTCATCAATAATCGTTTGATGAATCATCTTTCCCTTGATAAGGACCTGTATCAGAAATGCAATCTGATGAGGAAGATGAGGTACATGATTCTCTAGATCAAAAGTTATCAGACTCGAATCAGAACAATCACTAGCAGCTATAATAGACAGTAGTGACTTTTGTTGCATTTGACAGGATTAAAGAACCTCCAAGGCAGACATTGTCGAAGGTGCCTGAGGTAAATCCTCTCGTCGAAGGTGCCTGAGCTAAATCCTCAATAATATTGTCATGTTTTGCAGCTCTAGCATTCATATTGAAAGATGACTTCTGAAGAACACCTTTAGCGGGTGACTAGATGACAGACTCATTGTTAGGGCGCTCGATATGGAGTGGACCAGAAATGGATGGAATAGATGTAGAAGGAGTATCAGTGGATTCTTTCTCCATGGTCTGCTTAGACGTATTTTGATAGTATTTAGTTCCAGTAGCGATCGTGATAGGTGATGAACCTTGCATCATGAACACTTGGGAACCTGAGGAAGCAGAAGACTGAGGTTGGTCTACCAATTGGGTTTGTTGTGATGGAAAGGGTTCCTTTAAGATAGATGGATTCCCTTTTAGTAAGCAACTAACTTCATATCGTCGGGGACAATCCTTAGTGTAATGATCCTCCTCACAGATGAGGCAATGATATTTTGGCTTTCTTTGAGATGCATCATCAACAGAAGATTTAGGAGGGTCCTATTTTGGGGCATCAACTTTGGCCTTACCTTTGCCCTTCTTTTTACCTTTAGAGGACTTATCTGTTGTGGTAGACAGGACATCATGTGCCTTAGAGGTTTTACCAGGACTAGATGAATTCTTGGAGGGATTATTGGAACCAGTGTTCAAAACAGATTTCTGCTTCAAAGAAGCTTTTGCAAGAGTATGAGACACATAACAAATCACACCTTCAATAGGTGGTGTATCCAAGGACTTCGACGCTGTCAAATCTGATGGTAGTCTCAGAGCATCATGTAACATCTCATACAATGTGCTAGATTCCAAATAAACCAAGTCTAAATATTGGGCACGGGCGATAGCTTACTCATCTGTAACACATCCACCCATGGCTATGTCCTTAGAAATTTTGCTGACGAATGATTTTGTGAACCATTCTGTCAACAACTCATCAACAATCTCAAACTTGATGAGGCGACGTTGACGTCTCCATTCATGGATATGATCAGAGATGTGGGTCGTAGTGTCTTTCTTAACGGACATAAGCAAATGGGTGCCATTTTCATAGTGAAAAGGCAGTTGGAAATAAGTGAGGAAATCCATGTTGAGAGAGTTGAAGTCATTGTAGGTACCTCGAGGCAATTCGATGTACCATTTGGCGACAACCCTTATGAGAGTTCTTTGAAAGAGTAGAAGATGGATAGAATCATCGACATACGAATTGGAGAAGCCCCAGAGGTGATATGTCATCATGTGGGCTTGTGGATCCTCTTTAGATTTTCCCCTGAATTTAGGGCAATCGCTCAGAATCTTCGTTGGAACTGGAGGCAAATACGACAAATGAAGAATGGGATCATTCGTGAGCCTCGAAACATCAGGCAGCTCCAACGTAGCCAAGAAAGGCTATTGCGTGTTAAAAGGCATATAGGGTCTTTGAGGAGACCCAAATTGCAGAGTCCATCCTTGTTGGTAAGGGTTTTCCCCCCCACAGTGGAGGATTTTGTCCATATGGAATCTGGTTTTGTCCCCACTAAGGGTTACCTTTCCTGTAAGGAGGATTCTATCCTGGGTAAGTTTGATACTACCCTGCCATAGGCTGCTGATGAGAATTGTACACGGCATACGGGTTATAAGGTTGTTGAACCTGTTGACCCTGGACATAAGGAGATTGACCCTGTTGATGTAGGGGTTGACCTTGACCTTGCAAAGGCTGACCTTGCTGATAAGCATATAAGGCTTGCTGCTTCTAAGGCTGACCTTGTTGTTGCTGCAAAGGCTGGATTTATTGCTGCAAAGGTCAACCTTACGGGGACAAAGCTTGAGAGGATTGTTGCACAAACTGAGTTTGCGACTGTAAAGGTTGTTGTGACTGTTGCAACAGTTTCCCTTGCGGTTGTCCTTGCGGCTGCAATGCTAGCCCTTGCTGCTGTGAAGGTTTCCCTTGTTGTTGTAAAGGTTGTCCCTATCGTTGCAAGGGTAGCTGGAAAGTTCCTGGGTTTATACCCTGAGGGTATTGATAATCCCTGAATTGGATCTGGCTATATCCACCAGGCATAAAGGATTGACCAGGATGAACATAAGGTCCAACTTGAGGAATGTAAGGCGGATTAACCATAGCTTGTGAACCATATGGGACATAAGCTAGTTGGAATGGAACCTAAGCCATAGATGGTTGCTGATATTGGACATTACCTGACCCGAATGGACCAACAAGGTTAGGAATAACGCCATAAAAAGGTTGATTCATTCCAACCATGTGAGTTTGTAATCCACTCACATTGGTTTCGCCTTACATAATAGGGATATTCGGATCTTGCCCCGCATGCGGTGGCACAGTCTGTCCACTCGATAAAGGGATAGAAGAACTTACCGAGACCTGACCTGAGATAGTCAGTTGAATCGAAAGAGTCAGTTGAAATGATGAAACAAGTTGAGATGGAATGGCAGGTTGAATCGGAACTGAACTGGCTACTATTTTCACAATCGGTCGAGAGGTCGTGTTTGAGATGAACAGACTTGATGTAGGCATAGCACTGGAAGACCAGATGGGGTTATGATACAATGATGAAGCACTAGGAGTGCCCGAGTCCAGTTGAGCTAAAGTGGTATAGCCATGTGGCAACATGGGTTCACTAGTCTTAGGATATGAGGGAAACAAGACTCTTCCCATATAAGGAAAGTCTTCTGGATGGAACTCATATCCATTCTCATCATCTATGTGAGGATTATGGGTAGCAGAGACTTTCGAATGACCCGGAGAGGAGACTGGGATTTCGCCTTCTGACTCCATAAATGGAAACAACTGGCGACAAGGAACCGTAGATGAAAGAGGAGATAACTCCAAAGGAATACCAAGCCGCTAGTATGGACTGTAAGGGCATTGAGGAGATATCACAACAAGATCGAACAATGGGTTCGGCGGGTAGATAACCAGCTGTTGCGGACTCTCGAGGGTATAGATAGGATTATCAGAGAAATCTAGATCAGATTCATGAGGTGACCAAAAATCTGATGGAGGCGGATGAGAAGACAAAGGTTGGATACTCAGAACAATTCCAAGTTCAACACCTTGATCCTCAAGCTACTGAGGAAGTTTCAGATGAACTCCTTGGGAGGACCCTTCAGTATTGGACAACGAAGGGGAACTATGAGATGGACTCAATGGTTCAGCCACGATGGCTTCCCCTTAACAACAAAAAAGGAAGAAAAAATTGATTAAGGCTTTAACAATCCTGAAATTAATAGGGAATTACTCAATTTGGTCTAAGAAGCATCTGCTTGGGATTGACATGTTTACCATGGGCAGTTAAATTTTAGAAACAAAAACATTGCTTTTTCATCTTTTAATAGTCAAGAAAAGGGCAAAAAGGTGACTCTAGTCTCTTTCAATAGTTTTTTGGGCTTGAAATGACAAGTTGCTCGATGATCTCTTCAAATTTAAAGAGTTAGAAAAGATCAAACGATTGCTCAAGTGAATCTAGGTAAAAGGAATACCAAGGAACCGTGAACTACAATATACACCTTAGTCAATAAATCGAACAAGGACTTGATGTACATGCAGGAAATCTCCTTGAATGTTGTCTTTGGTGTATCACATTTATAGGGTGGCAGACTCAGCTTCTTGCAGATAAAGGATTACAACCTAGGGGGGTCTCCCTTTATATAGGTGACGGTACGGGGAGAACAAGTCCATGCTAGCGCTATCTAATGCCGAAGCGAATGACAACTGTTAAGCTTGTAAGACGCCGGAACACGTCTCTAACCTAGAACACTAGATATGATCTTTAATGTTTCAAATGCTCCTTAGGTTAATTGATAGATTTTAAAGTTGATCTTGTAATTATGTCTCAATTGCAAGGCCTTAACGATGTTACCTCTTCCTAAAATGAAAACTAGATGACGAAATGAAATCCTTCAATTCGATGAAAGCTATCTATGTAAGGAAGAAAATCACTCAAATCATGCATCAAACTAAATGCAAAAATGCATCCATGACAGTCTTCAAACGTTAAATGCAAATTATAAAATCTAATCTTTCATATGATAAGCAAATGCAATTCCAAAACAAATCTGAGAGCAAAATTTCCTTAAGATATAATGATGATTTTTCTCTTTTTCACAATGCAATTAATGTAATCTAGTGCAAAGGGAAAGAGAATGAAAGCAAGCAAAGAAATATGAAAATATCTTTCACATTAATGATTTGAATGCAACTCAAAAATGCTTCGAAAACTAGGAAAAGAATAGCACTTCCACTTTCACTTTGAAACACTGAAAACTTCAAAGCAAATACTTTCTTTTGATTCCAATGAGACAATCGATTTATAATCTATCGTTAGTAAAATGAAGCTTAAGTAACTTTCACTAAATCCGCTAATGAAAACAACTTAAGGCAAAAGAACCAAAAAGCATTCCGCAAAGTATGTCTAACACACAAAGACTCTTTAACACAGGCAATCTAGCCCTGATCTCTGATGGGAAGACCAACGAGTGGACAAAGGTTGACCTAGAAGACCTAGAACCCTAAAAGGCTAATCAAACTTCTAGGACACTGAAGCCAAGTTAAAAAACAATTGCAATCATACAATGAGAGAGTCAATGAAAAATACACTAGTAAATCATAGGAGAAGGTAACTAGCACTAAAAATAAGAGAGAAAACCCAAAATTTCTCAATTTTTTGCAATCATCGCACCTGTCAGGAGTAAAGTAGCGATCATCGCTACTGTAACTAAAAAACCCGCGATATCATGACTGTCAAGCTCAAATTCGTGATGGTCGAGGAAAACAAAAAGAAATCCAAAATTTTAAAAACAACTCAAGTTAGCAATCTCCAGGTGTCTACCAGACAATAACACTGACTACAAACAAGCAATGAAGTCTAAAAATCAATGGTTGACCAAACTCTTCAAAAGACAAGGTGAAGGAAGGGAAGGAAAGGGTCATAGGATCCCCAGCGAAGTCGCCATTTTGTTGACAAGGTTAATCCTCTCTGCGGATAGAGACGGTCCCTCTAACCCAATGAGTGGGTCTAGCAACTGAAGGGACAATCAAATAGACATCTTCCTAGATTATAATTGACAAAGAGAACAAGAGAGAAGGCCTACCTTGCTCTGATGCTAATTTGATTTCCTTCGTTGAGATCCTCGAACCGCTTGTGTCACAGCCTTGTTCCTGCTTCATTCAACGCTTATATACCTGCACAAGTGACCAAGAGAGAACAAAGCATGCCAAAACCAATACCAAATCCCATAGTAGTCTATTTAGTTGATCAAGGAATGCCAAACCAATACATACATGAACATAGTTTTTTGGAAGATGAACCAGCAGTTGTATTATTAGCTAAACAATAAAGGGGAAGCTTATAACCATATCCTTCATGTTGAAAGGCTCTCATTGAGTGCTAATCCAAGTCCAAGCCAAGAAACTCTCCAATGCTCCTTCTCCAAGTCTAATGAATAGCCTCTAAGCACAAGCTCAACATAGGGGTGCAAATGGACATAGATCTACCATTTGGGAATGGTAGAGGGGGAATTTATAGGCTAGGAGAGGGATTTAGACCTCCTTCAAAGATAGGATTAGGCCCACATATTAAGGAGGTAGCTCATAGGGATGACACCAAGAGGAGAAATTAGGAGGATTCGACCTCATCGATGCGAAACCACTTCTAGTTGTCCGCTCTGGAAGCTTCTAGATCATGAAGCTTCTCATCCTCTTTGGGAAAACTTTCTTTTTAAGTCCATCATGAGTATGAGTGGAACAACCTCCAAGGTAAATGTGCATATAAACAACATAATAGGAACAAAAATACAATAAACATATCAACCATCAAAATCCATATATACATCAGTACATTTGAACATGAAAATCAAGGGAATGAATTTTTTCATTAATAAATGCAATGAACCAACCAGAGATGGGACTACCATGTTCCACCCGACCATAGATTGGTTGAGCGAAGTCTCTATTCAGCCAATCACCCCCGTGCTATATTCCAATTATGAATGTGGGATCTCATAGAACACATCAATCAAAACTCATCGAGGGCTTCCAGAGGCCCACCACCTCAACCCATCAAATAGTGATTCCACCTCACGGTCGGACATCACCAAAAACAATCATCAGATTGGTCTCCATCCAAGCCTTCCAGGGCTTCCAGAGTGTTTGTCCAACCAAGGTTTCCAGAACTAGTAACTCAAGCCATAGCTTATATAGGGCTTCCAAAGCATTTGTCCAACCAAGACTTCTAGAACTAGTAACTCAACCCACAACTTATACAGGTCTTCCAAAGCGTTTTTCCAACCAAGGCTTCTAGGACTAGTAACTCAACCCACCAAGGGCTTCCAAAGCATTTGTCCAACGTGGGCTTCTAGGATTAGTAAATCAACCTGAGCTGTTATAAGGCTTCCAGAGCATTTGTTCAACCAGGGTTTCCAGGACCTAATAGCTCAACCCAAGCTAAGGAAACATAAGAACCAACAAAAACAAAGCAATGAAAGTAAACCCACAATCACCATGGCTATCCAGGAAATGGCAAGGCTAGGCAATCCACTATCGATCCAGGCAATCCTCCATGCCAATGATAGATCACAACCAAGAAACCACATGCATGTGCCATGCATGCCAAAACTAGTGAATAAATCATACATGCAACTCGATACCTGCAAGAAAATATGATGTAGTTGTTGATGTCGATGCCTTCTTGCGCTTTCATCTTCTTCCTTTGCCTTCTTGCTCCAAGAATCCAAGTATGCCACACCCTCCAAGAGTGTTCCAAGAAAACTCTAAGTCTCCAAGAGTACGAGAAAGAGAGAGAGAATAATGAGAGAGATCCAAAGCTAAACTGACCAAAGATTTACTCTGAAAGGAAGAAGCTTGCCACCTGATCCTCAGAAGCCTTTTTATTAATGAGGCCTCTATTTTCTTCATTTTCCATTATTTTCCTTCATTTTCCTCCTCACATGCAACTTGTGACCTTTCACCTCCTTTTTCTACTAATTTCCATTATTTTCCTTCATTTTCCTCCTCACATGCAACCTGTGACCTTTCACCTCCTTTTTCTCCTATTTTCCATTATTTTCATAAATAAATGTGCCAAAATTATTTTTTGCCTCTTTAATGCCTTAGCTATTGCCTTTGCCAATTTCCTTAACCACAAACAACCAAATAAACACCCCCTAGGATGTCTTGCCCACCATTCAGCTTGGAATACGTGTTCCATCATCAATGGTATTTATTTATTTTTACATGGAATTTTCACAAGCGTTGTTACAGAACCCTCCCCCTTGGGGGAACACCGTCCTCGTTGTTTAATGACATATGTAACCATATGACTGTTGAAAACAAAACATACTGCCCATGTAGCTTTATAACATAGCTCATTGCAGTATTTATAACGAAATATCTGCTCAAAATCAAAACATCATGACAACATACCACATAATGGAGCTTTATAACACAACTCATTACGATATTTACAATAACCACATATACACATATTCACATATGCACATTTTGTCAACCAAAAAATAAACTAATACGATGCTTGCATCCGCAACAAGGGAATCTAGAGGCTCACACCCCCATCCTCAAAGTAATACGAGGATCCACCTCCTTCCCAGGAAGTCCATAATCCACTGCAAAGTCAAATCTGCATCCAATGTCCAACATGATAACCCTGCGCCACTTGTCCTCTCAACAAACAATTACCGGCTCATTGTCCCAGAGCGCACTCCCAATGTGCATTTGATTCCATCTGGAAATGCTAATGACCATACCAAATCCATCCACGAACTTCCCTTCTCTGTTACACAGTCCCTCAGGAGTCCGGTAACCTCTTATGTGTAGTCACTCACCTTCCAAGTTTCTTTGGCACCCCCATCCCTGGTAGTCCATCCCTTGGCAAGGCTTCCTCGCATCGGAAGATACAAAATCCAAGGAATATACCTGCCTCAACACATTATATTGGTCATAGAATGATCATGGAAATCAATGGACACTATTGGGTACCAATGTCCCACAATGGCCCTGCTCCTGAAGTGCTTTACTAGCATACTACTAAAAGTTTCAATCCCTCTGTTGTTGTTGCTAATTCTTGCAGTCGATTTCAACCACCCAACTAGGCATGTTCATGATTCTTGTATCAAGAACATAAATTCCATTAGATTCAAAATAAATTGAAATAAATTCACATCATACCTCATTGGTAGCTCGTTAATAAGGTACATTTGTAATCCTACTCGCTTCCTATCGCAACAAGTCAGACTAGCATATTTGACCAAATTAGCATATATAAACATATCACATCACGTTAGCTCAAATCACAACAATCATAGATCAAAATCATAAATCACATGTAACCATGATAACCATGATCATAGATCATCACTACATCATAAACCAGAATCATAGATCATAAATCAAAATCATAGATCATAAACTAGAATCATAATTCACATGTAATCATCATATACCAAAATAATAAGTCACATGCATAATAAAATTGAAATACAATATTGATGCCTATCCTCAAGATTGACACCATGACTCAATCCCCATGGTTCCTAAGGAAAGCTCAACCTAAGTCATCTTCAAGATTTCATGGCAACCTGTCTTGCCATGTAACTTCCTGCATCATGTTGCCATAAACACATAACTGTCAATGTATAATTAAGCATAATAATACACCAGTTACCTCATCTAATTGTGCCAAGCACGCTGCTTGCAACTGAACACACCCATGTCGTCTCTCAAGGGACTCCAATCCTTTAACAGATCCACCTGTAGCTAAAGACTAGCTAATATACTTGTCAAGTGCACGTTCATTAATATAGCACATATCAACATAATGTCAGACAAAATCAAGGTTAAGAATATTTCCTATAGGCAAAGAACTCATCTGCTTGTAATTAGGGTTTCCAAACATAGCCAAAGGAATTCTTGTCTAATTCCTTTCTTTTACCTTTTACCTTGTTACAAGTGAGTCTTACCATGTATTATCACATCATGCAATTGTTAGTTATATAAACAAATCAATTATTACCTTGTCACACTAATACCAAACATGTTCCCTATAACTGCCCACACATGTCAACCACATGTTCCAAATATCAAGACAATCATATCTATCAATTTGAAATCAACCATTACCAAGACTAACAATGATGTCATAATCCATAGTTAACTCATAGCCATCAGTCATAATACTACAACTATCAACTACATTCAAGTACGTATCAATTGTCTCAACACATGCATGTTAGTACAATCATCTTAAAACAAAATCATTTGAACACATACTCATATTAAGCAATTCATCAATCATTCAACCACTTGCAAGCATACCATGTTAAATAAATCAATTAGACGACATGATAGGCACCAAACACTCAAATATCAAGTAGACGACATAATCAACTATGAAACACCAAGTATGATACATAAGCAAACGCATACCTTAGTGTACCTCAGGGGAGGCTATCTTGTCTGCATAATCAATCTAGTTAGCGAGACATAACTTTACAACATGTCAACATAAATCATGATATCCATAACAGTAACTAACTAACATGTTCATATTACAAGCTCATAAGCATCTGCCATTCATGCATAATAATCACATATGTATGATTAGTCTAAATTAGTATAACACCACATCACAAATATGTCTTTTCATACCTGAGTATCGCAACCATAACCATTTGCATAGATCAAACCAGGTTAATGAAATGACACTAATCATCAAGTTAACAACATATAACAACAATAAGCTATATATCATACTCATCAATAACATACAACATAATCATCAGGTCATCTAATATAAAACAACAATAGCAATGCATACAACTACAAGTTACTATCATTCTTGACTATTTGACACATGTGCATATAACCACACTAATCATCTAACATCTATCATGAATGTAACCATAACATCAAATACATGTTCATAAAGCTAATGTATATAACCCTAAGGCATATAATAATCCTTAACTTACATACCTCCATGCCAAACATACACTACCTATATGACGATCTGCTCTTATTCCAAAGTCTAATGATGCAACTCCATTATGATCATCTGCATCCCTTGCTCTATCTCAACTAGCTCATTAGCATCATAACAACCAATAGCATCATGATGACCTAAATTGCATACAATGACTTCACAAGGCATGTTTGACGCACTGTACATGCATAATCATAACCAAGACCATACATGCATAAAAACTGCATATGCACATATGAAAAATGAGTACCAAACCATATAGACATCATTCTAGCTATAATCCAGTCATCAATGCATGACCACATCAACTACACAAACCATGACCTTATGCATGACAACAACCATTACTCGATTGTACAAATTGCCACATGCAACCAATAGTATGCATAAGCAATGCCAAATCAACTACACCTACACATAAACGCATGTATTCAAACATAAGCGATCAATTCTTGTAATCAACCTACAAGATCAATACATGTAATCAAAATATTCAAAAATGTAACCTAACATACAAGGATGTAAGTAGGTATCATGAAATCAACATGTAAGTGACATATAATTCATACACAATCAGTCACATGTTCCAAAAATCCAGACATTGTGTCTATTAATTTGAAATCAGCATTAACAACCTATAAGCATACCGCCTTACTATCCATGGTCCACACTAAGGTAGAAGGAGGAAGCTACTATAATGGCCCGATCTCCAATGTCTAATTATGGAAATGGGATCTCCAAAGCTCTACTAAATTTAACCACACTTGAAAATAAATTGATTTTTATTTCTCATACATTTGTATGATATTAATTCAAGACATTTCATTTATTCCACTTGTAACATAATAACTAAAAAAATGCCACTTTTCCATTTCCTTACATGCAACTTTTCAAATTCCTTGCATGCAACCTTTCAATTTCACTCCATGCAAATCTTCAAATTATTTGCATGAAAATAGGCATAGATCAATTACATCCATATTATCATACTGCAATACTATCCCATCCAAAAAATAACATTTTCTTCAAACAATTATCATGCTTTTACATTTTTCTTCAAACAACTACTATACTATTACATTTGCATGTAAGCATTTCTTCAAACACTTTACATGCAAACTAATATAGCAAACTACTTGCATACAAGTAAGCATATACCAACTACAGAAATACTATGACACATCAATACTATCCCCAACCACAAACAACATACTCATTGGGGCAATTAATCATTGAACCATTTAAGCAATTCATCAAACACTTTGCATGCAAACTAATATATTGAATAATTCAAGGCATATATCCTAAACTGTAGTAGTCCAAGTTATGGAAACTGAACCATATGATCAATGGTATTTTTCCCTCACTATGGTTCAAGTTTCAACTTTTGAGATTTCATAGATGAAAAGTTATAACGAAATACCAACATAATCATATTTGGTGCACAATTCTAGGAGTATCCAGAAGGCTCAGATTCCACTAGTCATATCTCCTAAAATATAGTGACTTAAATGTATGAAATTTGTATTACAATATCAGTGGGATTTCCCCTCGTTGTGGAAAACATTTCAGCTCCTGAGAGTGCCTAGAAGAAAAGTTATAAAAATGTCAGTGTGACCTATTTGAGGCCTAATTTTAGGAGTATTAAGAAGGCTCGACTCCCTCTACTCATATCTCCTAAAATATTGTGACCCAAAATCTGAAATTTCTACCACATAATCAGCGGTATGTCCCCTAAATGAGAAAAAAATTTCAACTTCTAAAAGCCTACATAAGATTAGTTATTGCAGAAAGTCCAACATGTCTTGTTTAAAGGTGCATTCAGGAAGGTCATCTTCCATAGATCATAATTCATAAAGTATTGTGAACCAATATCTGAATTTTTTACCACATTATCAGTGGGAATTACCTTCAATATGGACAAATTTTTAACTTCTAATATGCCACAGAAGAAACTTTATAACAGATATGACAGAAAGGTCTAAAATTCAACTGTTGTTCTTCATTTCACCCATGATAGAGCCCATCCAGTCCAAGTGTTTGAACCATGCTCTAATACCCCTATGTAACACCTTCAATGGTAAATGTGCATATAAACAACATAATAGGAACAAAAATACAATAAACATATCAGCCATCACAATCCATACATACACTAGTACATTTGCACATGAAAATCAAGGGAATGAATTTTTTCATTAATAATTGCAATGAACCAACCGGAGATGGGACTACTACGTTCCACCCCACCATAGATTGGTTGGGCCAAGTCTCTCTTCAACCAATCACCCCCATGCCATATTCCAAGCATGAATGTGGGATCTCATAGAACACATCAATCAAAACTCATCCAGGGCTTCCATAGGCCCACCACCTCAAACCATCAAACAGTGATTCCACCTCAGGGTCGGACATCACCAGAAACCATCATCAAATTGGCCTCCATCCAAGCCTTCCATGGCTTCCAGAGTGTTTTTCCAACCAAGGCTTCCATAACAAATAACTCAACCCACAGCTTATACAGGGCTTCCAAAGCGTTTGTCCAACCAAGACTTCCAAAACTAGTAACTCAATCCACAACTTATACAGGGCTTCCAGAGCATTTGTCCAACCAAGGCTTCCAAGACTAGTAACTCAACCCACCAAGGTCTTCCAAAGCGTTTTTCCAACCAAGGCTTCTAGGACTAGTAACTCAACCCAAGCTGTTACAGGGCTTCCAGAGCGTTTGTTCAACCAGGGCTTTCAGAATTAGTAACTCAACCCAAGTTTTTACAGAGCTTCCAGAGCGTTTGTTCAACCAGGACTTCTAGGACTAATAACTGAACCCAAGCCAAGGAAACATGAGAACCAACAAAAACAAAGCAATGAAAGTAAACCCACAATCACCATGGCTATCCAAGAAATGGAAAGGCAATCCACTGTCGATCCAGGCAATCCTCCATGCCAATGATAGATCACAACCAAGAAACCACATGCATGTGCCATGCATGCCAAAACTAGTTAATAAATCATACATGCAACTCGATACCTGCAAGAAAATCTGATTTAGCTATTGATGTCGATGCCTTCTTGCGCTTTCATGCTCTTCCTTTGCCTTCTTGCTCCAAGAACCCAAGTATGCCACACCCTCCAAGAGTGTTCCAAGAAAACTCTAAGTCTCCAAGAGTATGAGAGAGAGAGAGATCCAAAGCTAAATTGACCAAAGATTCACCCTGAAAAGAAGAAGCTTGCCACCTAATCCTCATAAGCCTTTTCATTAATGAGGCCTCTATTTTCTTCATTTTCCTCCTCACATGCAACCTCTGACCTTTCACCTCCTTTTTATCCTAATTTCCATTATTTTCCTTCATTTTCCTCCTCACATGCAACCTGTGACCTTTCACCTCCTTTTTCTCCTATTTTCCATTATTTGCATAAATAAATGTGCCAAAATTATTTTTTGCCTCTTTAATGCCTTAGCCATTGCCTTTGCCAATTTCCTTAACCATAAACAACCAAATGAACACCCCCTAGGATGTCTTGCCCACAATTAAGCTTGGAATACATGTCCCATCATCCGTGGTATTTATATATATATTTTACATGGAATTTTCACAAGGGTTATTACAATGAGAGAGAACAGAGTGATGCCATTAGTGGCTTAACAAGGTGCAATAAGTGATCATTGCGGTTTTGAGCTTCTTAAGGACGATGACTCTCATTTTAGGGTTTTAAGAGCTATTTCTTCAGGGAAAGCTCCAAATATTTTCCAAGAAAAGTTAAAGGAGGGATTTGAGTTGTATACATGGATGAGTATACTGTATAATGATCATCTTTCGAGCACTTCAGGGTATGTCACACGGAAGTGCAGGAAGCGTGACAAAATATTGTGTAGCAAGGTGAGCAGAAAACATCCCTGTACTCCACAACCTTGTCCATCTACTACTATTGTGCAGAGGAGCCCTGCCCAGAATTCGTGGCCACAACCTTCTTCTTTCCCTGAGGATGAATCATAAGGAAAAAAAATTACCTGGTCTGGGAAATGATCTTACTGCTTTGCTTTGCAGTGATCAAAAAGATGGTGGGAGACGGGGCTACCTCCAGTATCCTGTACAACTTGTTTGCCAAGGTAATAATCACAGGGCGAGGTCTAGACTCATATACAACATGTCACTTCCAAAAGTATGGTTGTCCCAATAACACATCACAAAATTCAAGAGGGGAAACATCACATAATACCTCATCTGTGAAGGGCTTGATGCTGTAGGGAAGGCAACACTGTTGGCTGATGCGAAGATCTTGTCCTTGGTGAAGCCACCCGATGGTGTACAATTATGGATTTGTTGTAGTCTTTAGACCCAACCGTTTCACAACCTCTACTGAAATGAGGTACTTTTGGCTCTCACTATCGACAATGAACTGTAGCGGAGAACCCTTCACCCACATCTTTGAGTGGAAGAGGCGTTCCCCCTCCTCTGGATCTTCAAGCTCAATCTTCTAGACCTTGGTGGTGGCCACGGTGACACTAGGCTCTGCATCAATGATCTTTTTCCCTTTGTCAGTTCCCTTATCAGGTTCTGATTCAAAGTCAGAACATGCATCTGATTCTGAAGTTTTAGCTCGGCCACGAGTGACTGCTTGGCTTGACACTCACTTGTATTGTGAGTGGACCTCTTATGGAACTCACACCATTTTCCCATGTCCTTCTTTGTCTTCATGGTGTTGTTCTTTCCTTGCGGTTTCGATAGGCTATCCTAGGTAGCCCCACCTTGGTTTGGTCCTTTGTTCTGTGGTTTGGGGGCGCCTTTTCCTTGCTTTGGATTTGCAGATCCAAAGTCCCGCTTCTTCTATTTAAACTTCTGCTCAATCTTGACAACGTACTGGTACGTCGTGCTGAGCGAGGAAATGTCCAGGAACTCCATCTTGTCCTGGATGTACTTTTGTAGACAACCGCGGTACTTGAGCACCAAATTTTGTTCAATATCCTTAATACCCAGCTTCGTGCGAAGGGTATGGAAAATATTTGTGAACTCCAACACATCTTGGTCCCTTCCCTGCTGTAACTTGGTCCAATTTGTGTATTTATCTTCATAGATCCCGACATGGTAATATTGTTCCTTGATGGCATCTTGGAAAGAATCCAAAGTGGGTGCAGCTAAAAACAATAAGGGTTCACTCTCGTCCTTTTGTTCACAATATGTTTCCCACCAGTCCTTGACGTGTGGGGCAACTTTGAGAAGTGCAAAAGTAATCTTTTCTCGATTAGAAATATCATGAACTAGAATATATCCTTCCAATAGACTTAACCATTTATCTACGACGTCTACATCTATTAGGCCTTCAAATATGGGAATATCAAAGTTAACTTGAACCTTAAAAGGAGTGGCACCTCTAGAGTGGCTGTTGGATGAAGATGCATCGCCTATGGGTAGCCATAGAAGGATTTGGGCAAAGTTATCCATCATCGTGTCCCTTTGTCGCTTAAGGGCTTCCTCGAGTGACATTTTGAAAGGATCTCTTAACCCCTTGTCTTTCTTTTCTTTCGCCATGGGAGGTCATCGGGTTTTGTGAGGCTGATCTTGAAACGGTTCAACCAAATCGAGCCCTAACTCCTTATACCCTGACCTTGTTGGGGACATGCAAATAAAAATAAAGAAAGAGCAGATCACTCTGATACCACTGATCCGAACTTAAACAGGAACACAAAAACTTATAGAGATAATCATAATTACAACTATGCAGCAAAAAAAACACTTCATTTCGTTAATACAAAAATAATAAATTATGCTTATAAACAAAATGGAAATAAGATAGCTTGGGCGATGGTTGCTTATCTCTGAGAAGAGATGTGGCGGCTACATGCCTCTGAACTATGTTACAATGAGGCTCAAGCACCTATTTATTATTGAGAAACAATGGAAAATCCTAAACATCCAAAAACCTAACCCTAGGAGATGAAGCGCCAAAACCGTGGGCCCCATTTGGGTAAATTGGTACATCAACTTCTCGGGGTCGTCACATTGGCGTACGATCTCCGTTTGGCTATCATAATACCTCGTTTCGAAGATTTCGAAGAGAATGCTGAAAATAAAAATTTGTAAATCAATTTGGGACATTTTCGGTCTCTCCGTTTTCCCTAAAAACGTCGTTTAGTGCCTCAAAATGACTCTGGAAGTTCAGCACCCAAAAAATTGCCTAAAATAGTAAATTGTGCTACAATTAAGGAAACCAAAAAACTGAAAGAAACAGTGTTGGGGGTCCAAGTGGAATAGGCAGGTGGCCACCAACATCCACCTGGATCAAGAGCAAGCTTATTGGAAAATTATAATTTTTGAAGGGAATTAAACTTACTCAAAAAAAATAATGAAAGTGAAAAAATTAAATTTGATTGGAGAAATAAGGTTAAAATTGGACTCCCATTGGGCCATGGAGTTCTTCTTTTCCTAGTGGAGGCCTCTTGGATGTGAATAATTTATCTCCCACTTAGAGTTGAGAGAAAAGTATCAACATGAGACCGACAACAACTACATACTTCTAAAGAACATTAAATCAAATTTAAGAAAATAACCAAAGTTGAGTAAAGTTTCTCTAGATAACCATGAAGTAATAAGGAGAAATCTACAACAAATTTCCTCTCGAATAAAAATAAGAAATTTGTCAAATGACCAATGATAGAAAATAAATTCTTGCCCTTTGAGCGTCTTCACCATTTACCAAACCCTTTATTGCTTCACGACTAATAGCTATTTGACCCCCCTTAGAAAAAGTGAACTTTTTCACACAAAGGAAAGAAAAATACCAAACATGGGTGCTAAACAATATTTCCTTATTCTCCAACAAGTAAAATGACCTAGACAACCTACTTTTATGGGAGAAGAGGTGTCTAAATACAACCATGCAAAACCATGTGCTTTTACAAAACCAAGTGCTAAAACAAGTAGTTGTTCAATCAATTCCCAACTTACATTTAACTGCACATGTGAGAGTGCTTTTGGTAGTTTGATTGGTCAAATAAGTAAGCACATCACCTAGTGGTCAACGAAACCTAGAGATGAGGGTCAAAGGTGTTGAGAAACCAAGTGTGAGATAGATTTGGGCTTGGTTCCTCTTACTTGATAATTACTTGTGAATGTTTGCTGGCTTCTTATTAAATTTATATTCTCTTCATCAAGCAATTAGAAAAACATAAAGATCAGAAAGAGATAAATAACAACAAAATTAGGCTTCAAGCCAAAGCAAAACCCCACAAGGGGGAAAACCCAAACATCCTCTTCTTATAGAATTATATCAATGTGAGATATTCAAGACTCAAGACCAAGACCAAGACTATCACAAATGTCCAAGTCAACCCTCCTCAAAGTCTCTTTCGACCAAGTCAAAGTCAACGAAAGTGAATTCTTGGTCAAGCCTTCACAATTTGGTACCTGAAGTTCAGACCTATAATTTTCGTAGAGTTGCTCCAAAACCTTCACATGTGTGAACAAAAACAAACTAGAAACCCAAATTTTATCTATCTTTTGACTTCTCTTCTCTCTCCTTTGACTTCACTGATTTTTCTTCTTTTCTTGGCACAAAAACCGATGTGTTGTGTGAGTGAATGAATGGTCTCCAAAGTGTTTGAGTTGACTCTATATACATGACCAGGAGGGTTGAATAGTTTCCCTTAAGGCCGACTTGATCTTGTGAAGACACTTTGACTCAACTTTTTTTTTCTTACAAAAAATTGAAGTGGGACCTGACTCAATTACATTTATTTTGACTCATAAAATGTCCTTTTTTACTCAGTGGACCCTATAAGCATAAAAAACATGCTTTGAATAAAATAAAATAATATCGATGAATATAATAAGTGAATATAATAAATATATCAAAGGTATATTTGAATACATTATGAAGACCAACACTAGTTACATTTTCAACACTCCCTCTTAACTAGGGAGGTCTTCATAATGACACAACATGATACTCTCAAGTTGAAATATTCATACAAGAAATGCTCTGGATTGATAAGCATCAATGATTATTTGCATCATCATAACCAACATTATTAAAACAACAAGGCATTGACTAACAAGCTCTATATCTCCGTTAGATCAAAGCACAATGTTGGAAGGCATAAATTTGGAAACCACCGCCTCTCAAGCACATACCCCATCTAGATGTTCCCTAGGTATGTCCTCACAAGACTATTTCCTATTTCATTGTCACAATATTTGATGCTAGGAAATATCAGTCCTGAGCACTATTCTTATCTTGGATACAAATCCTAAAAGAATATCAGTCCGAGATACTTATCCAGTCTGCCATTCTCCTTACTAGTGCCTTCACTAGGATTATAGTTTTTAGTCCTGACCATAATGCATGACACAAGGAGAGTTCGATGTCCTTTCTCACTCCCTCTAAAGCAGGGAGGGAACATCCACAAGCCTAAACTTGTCCCATTCCTTTTCATAGAAAGGAACATCATTAATACATTAGCTACCTGGTTCGTCCAGTGGACATCCATTGTAGTTTCTTGGCTCCTGTCTGCATCACATCATAACGAGCTTCGACCTTCCTAGTTCTCCAAAAATATTTATTCAACTTTGAATCCAACATGTCCTCAAGTAGTTCATAAAATGATTTATGGATTTGTTGTAGCGGCTACAACCACCCTCCAAAATTTTTGAGTATGATTTGTTTTGGAGCCTCCGTTATAAACGACAACAACTCATCTTGCACTGATCCAGGTACGTGTGCTTTGATTGAGCCTCATCCTTTGCATCTTGGCTTATGTTTTCTTACTTGGTTTTCTATCTAACCCACAAGGCGATCTCTTGACTTGTTCTTTATCCAATTCTGGGCTTTCCTTAGAGAACTGTGCAATCCTTGAGGGAAACTAGCCTTGCTCTCGAGAATTGCCTTGTCCATGCTGACAGTGAACCTTGAGTTCAAGAATTGCGCAGTGCTAGTTGACATCCAACCATGAGTTGGGAAATTGCATAGAGAATGAGAGGCAGCCCAGAGCCACTCAGCCCAGGCATTATGCATAACTGGAAGGCAGCCAGTCTTGAGCTGGGAAATTGTGCATAACATGAGAGGCAACCCAGAGCCACTCAACCCAAAAATTGCATAGAACCCATTGTGCTTAGAAACTGTGCAGTGCATGAGCCAGAGAGTTGCCCAGTCCTTCCCAAAACTATTCAATCTTTTTGAGAAATGCATAGCAAGTTTCCCCCTGGAAAAGAAAGAAAACTAAAGGGCAAGAAGCATCCCTAGGAAGTAGAGATCTATTATTAGTTTCCTGAAGGTGGCACATTTCTATCCTTAGAAGTTTCTGCCAAGTGTCACTTTTGTCCTTGATCTAAAGCATGTGCATCATAAATTCCATTTTTCCCAATTATATGTAATGGATGCCTCTAGAGATGATGTGTACATTCGATCATCAAGCTCTAGCATTCCCAGGAGATAAAGCAGCCTTCGAAGCATTGTTGTCGCTTTTCCGAGTGAGTATTGCTTTTATCGTCTTTTGTCACTTTTTCTAATGATTTTTGTTGTTTAGCTTGTGTGAGTGTTGTGTCACTTGTTTCTTTGCATGACTGTTAGAGTTTCAACTTATTTTAGCTTGTATAAGTGTTGTTTCAAGTTATAGATTTCCTTTCCCAAGTGTCTCATGAGTTTTCCCGTTTTTTCACCAATGGTCGTTGTTATGGCAATTCTCTTCACACACTTCATTTCCCTTCAGTTTAATCACTTGTTTCACATGCATGCATAAACAATTAGTCAGATCTGCACCCAACATCACAACATCCTTCAGATCTACTTGGTTTCACACTCCCCATGCGCAGATCTGGGCTCCCCTTGTCAAGATATCGCACTTCATTGCATGCGCTGCGTAGTATGGGAGCTAAAGGCCTTTGCCTTGACTTCTGAAATTGTGCAGAGCCTATCTTGGCCTGGCTCCAACTCCGCACTGTGCAATTCCGAGAGCCAATCTCCCATCCTGGCCACTAAGACTGCACAATGCGCAGTTCCCACAGTTAGTCAGTCACCCCCGTCAGTCAAAATTTCATAATCCTTGTCATCATATGCCATGATTGCTGCTTGATCATGTTGTGAAGTTAGAATTGCAAGAGCTAATGTTTGCTTGCCGGGAGTGTCATTTTTGTCCCACAGGTACCACATTCGTGAAGTACTTCTCTCTAGAATTCATTGTACCATGGCACTAAAGAGAGCTGCTTCAAGAGAGACCACTAAAAGTAGTACTGGGGAAGCAGTTGAGCAAGTGCCAGTTAACTTTCCAATAAATGCGAACACTTAACTGTTCATATAAAAGGAGTCAACACTAACAGGGCAGCAAGTCCAGCAACAGTAGAAGAAGGCAACAATCTAGTACAAGATTAGGGAAAAAGGAATTTGTTGACATAATACAGGGAGAACAAAGTTGCAGAGTGAAAGTGGGTTCAATCTTCGTGCATGCAACTTTGGTGGCAGAAGAAAAAGGAAGCAGAGGAAGAGAAGCAGAAACCAGAAGAAGAACTAAGGCAAGGCATGATGACCGAGCAAAAAGTGCCCATATAGGTCAAATATTTGGAACAACCAGTAGCAGAGGAGGAGAGTGAACAAATGTAGGATCAGGAGCTTGCTCAGCAAATTGAGCAGCTGATCGAAGTGACAAACATGGAGTTGGATAAGGAGCCACAAAATGAAGACACTGAACTTATGCCAAGAGCACTAGAGGTAATGTCTCAGTCTCGACCACTTCCACTGTCAAAACCTGTCCCGAGCGAGCAAGGAGATATTATTATCCTTGATGATGATCCGGTCATGGATGTGTACAATCTATCATTTGAATAGCTGCAAAAGAGGATTGTACAGGCATGGAGGAAGAAATTTTTGGATGATCACACATCACCTGCATTCATAAAGGAAAGGGTGATAGTGTTAGACACTAGGAAGCATTTAGTTGCCCTTGTTGAAGCCAACTTGGCCTATGTAGGAGCGACAAGCTCAAATGTTAAGTACCCGACGACCGAGAATGAACAACTAGCAAAGAACATGCATGTTTCCATGCAAGAGGCAGAGCAACTTCGAGCATCAATCAGAATGCAGTTTTTGCAATGGGGAGATGAGGAAAGCAATAATCGTTGAAGTATCAACACTTGAGGATATGATGCAAAAGCTCTATGACATATTTGTTACCGTGCATAGAGAAGTTGTCTGTGTACATGGCCTATAACAGTGGAGCAAAGAGTTTGTTCAAACTCTAAAAATCACACATGCTGCCATCATCCATGTACAAGAGTGGACAATGTGATACAAAGGGGCCCCACTTGACTTAGTTAAGAATATGAAGCCACACGCAAAGATGGAGAAAGGAAAGGTTCAGATGTTGATCCAGAGCCATAAGCAACTTGCCCATTCATCAACATTATACAGGCCTCATATGTGCAGTTGTACAATAGTTTGGATGTCATGGTGAGAAAGCATAGGATCCCATCAATCGGTTCCCTCACTAAGGCTAAACCCAAGAACAAGTCTGACTTGAGATTGATGAGTACATGGAGCAGCTCAGACGAGAGACCACTAGGGAAGACTTGGAGTTGAATTCACATAACATGTAGAAATACATCAGTGGTCTTGTCAAGGTTAACACCATGCTTCACATGCTTCATAACGAATTGGATACACGTTCCAAGACCGTCTACTCGGATGCCATGGAGGCAAGAGTTCACTTTCAGAAAGACACTATGAAGCGGTTTGGGGACACCATCATGCAGTACCAAGTTTGACATCAATATGTGACCGAGAAGCACCAAGTGGAGGTTACCGAGTTGGTCTTTCCCCATACTGCGGAGTCATAGTGTTTTGTCTTGTTAGGCTGTCTCTAGCCTATTTTGTCTTACGTGGGTACATGTGGAAAATGTAATATTATTTGTAAATATGTTGTAAGTGAAATTCCAAGTGTCATTAGTGGAATGTGAAAATTCATCATGTTATGTAATGATTTACTTGTAAAGAAGTTGAAGAGACATGAGGAAGTCAAAGAGTCACAAAGGGGAATGTCAAGGGTCACCCCAACCTTTGTTATAAATAGAACCTCATAACTCATAGACAAGGCTTCTTGGGAGCCAAGCTTTTGGCTAGGCTTAGGCTTAGAAAAGGCTTGGGAGTATTGTGACAAGCCTTGGCTTCTCCACAGCATAGAGCGAGTATACTTCTTTGGAGGAGAAGGTGTTCTTGATTGTAATGTTCCATTATTGGGGCTAGTGGTTGTCAATGGTGTATGTATGGATGGAACTTTCATTTATAATAATAATAACTCATGCATATGTTGTTATTGTAGTTGGACTATTATGGTTTCTTTAACAATGTATGTTTCTTAACTTATGCATTTGCTTATGAACTACTTTGTATGAATCTTGTTGAATGCGTGTTTTTGGATTAGCTTTTTGCTTTAATATGTGGACTATTCCGCATTTTAGCTTATGATGTCATCCTGCTCGTGTGTTCCTTTCAAGCTTCGTACTATTACATGCTTCCTTTTCCTCTCGTGTGTTAGAACCCCCATGCATCTCACTTGACTCGCCACAAGTTCACACACTTGCTTCCAACCAAAGTTATCATACTTATCTTTGTACACTACTGCAGTCAAGGCATTACATTACCACCCACTGTTGGGACTCCTACTCCAAATGGTCTGAGGTCTAGTTGGGACTTCTTATCGAGAGATCCCCTGAATGTTGGTGGGTCCAATAAACTTATTCACAATTGATTACACAAGCACTCACAAATTGTTACTTCGTAATAGAATTATACTTTTGCGTTCTTCCCACAAATTATATAAGGTTCCAATCATTAGTAGTCTCTCTATCAACATCAATATTGTCAATCAATGTGGTCATGGATCGAACTAATCAGTTGTCGGTACAACGATATCATAACTCTTGAATTTCTCGCTAAAGGATATTGCCCTAGATCAATCTTCTTCTCTTTTGATTACAAGCTTCTATGGGTTTTCTACCAAACTTTAATTATATTCTAACCATCCAATATCTTACAATTCCCTCTTTATAGCTGAGGTTAGTGAACTTCCTGCTTTCATGCTTCCCTCTAACTACTTTCTCCTTCTTCATTTACGTCTATTAGGATTTAGAGAAGTCTTTGTGCTTTGTTACATTCTTCCAATTCTTCCAACTGTTCCTCAAATTTAAATAGCTTTATCCTGACCTGTAGGCTTTATTAGAAGACCACGAAAGAACAAAATGTGAAGTATATAAACAATATCATTAGTAGTAATCAAGGAAATGTAGAGTACTTATCTTTTGAAAAGGGTTATATCTCTCTTAATCTTAGACCTGTTCCAACCTTGTTCTCACATGATGTCATTATCACCAAAGGTTAGATCTACCTCTTACAACAGAAACGATTAGATAGGGTTTTGTTCCTAGGGTTCTTATTAGTCCAAACTATGCTAGGGTTTACAAACCCTAGATGCCAAAATCTTCAAGACCCACCCTTCATGAAACCTAGTCTATATATGCAAGGAGATACTTCAAATGTTAACAAGTCAATGATCTCTACATAACCATTTTATGATGCATTGCTATGTTATAAGATATCATTAGATCATTATACTATAAATGAACAAAGTTTATATGTACCTTTTTCAGTCTTACCTTGTCCTTGTAGAGACAAGCCAACTTTATCCTTAATTCTTACCTTAACTTTCATAGACGGGTTGAGTTTATTGAAGTAAATTGACCTTCCTTTATGTATAGGAGAGTAGCATGGACTCACATACTTGTGTCACAATGATAAATTTTCTCATTTCTTCCATGGAGTTCATATGGTTGCATCTTCTATAGTCTTTGTACCTTCCATTAGAAAGCTACTACAAGTGCTATATCTCCAATGTGGCTGAATGTCTAATCTTGAACCACTACTCTGGATCAAACCCACAAAACTTGGATTTATGTCACTGAATTTGGATCAACCTCGAGACTTTGCATTGTTAAATGCATTTCTCATAGTGTCCCTTCTAGAACTCAGTCTAGAGATTAGCTTCATAATTCAAAGATCCTTTCACGGAGTTACAAAATTTGGACAAAGAGTAGACTTCAAATCTATATAGGTTTAGTCACCGAGTATTGTCCTTAAAATAATATATCTTCAAAGTCCTCATGGGAACACATGTATGTATGTAACGTAATTCATATAGTACTTCGTTCAAGGTTCCATAGAAATAGTCTTCATGTGCCTTCAGATAATAGGATTCGACCTTTTAAATGGACAAAGATTAGTTATAGTTTTGTTCTTCATCATTCAATAGTCCTTCTATGTCTTTGGATATTAAGTTCTTTAGATAAGTAGAGAAGTGTCATAGAACATAGATGCCATAGAGAAGATTCATATGCGATAACTTTATAGAAGATTTGGATGCCATGAATAGTAGATATTGTTGTTTGGTGTCATCATAAATGCTTGGTTAAGCCTCAGTCACGAACTATTATACCTTAGAGATATATAACAAACTTTTCCTTTTGCTTGATCAAGTAGTTTTAGATGTATGTTGTTGAGCTTCAATTCAGATCTTCAATATTTTTTCGGAGTGTACTTTTATACATATGTATCTCATAGATACAAATATCATATTTTGCACGAAACAAACTTTCAAAGGTTTTGGCATTACCCAAATTATGATATTAGAGAGTATTGCTTGATATGTCATTGTCTTGGTCCTAGAGTTTCATCCTTTCAGTCTCAGCCTAGATTTCATTCTTATATATTTCTTGGATAGATGCTTATGATCACAATCTCAAACTTGGATGTAAACTTTAAACTGTAGACATAAAGTATAGAGGAGTACTTACTTGTAAAAGGAGGAGAGGCGGTTATAAGAGTGCTTCCATGAATGTTGATGATTCTTCCAAGAATTTCCAAAGATGTTATTGAGTGGTGGCTTCTATAGTGATGTTGTCAAGGATGGCTTCTATAATAACATCTTCAGGCTGCTATAATGACTTATTCAATTATGAGCGATGAATGAGCAAAAACTAGATGATGTTTCCAAGAGCCTTCAATGATATCTTCAAAAGAGAGATTGTTGCTATGAGGATGACTTCAAAGATGTGATATTCAAGCCTTCTTTCTTTTCTTTGATTAGAGGGAGAGATAGATGCTGCAATAGAACCATCAAGCTGCCAACAATTCATGATCTTTAAGTTTCCTTCCCTACCTTAGCTCTGATACCATGTTGTGAAACCAAGTGTTGGATAGATTAGGGCTTGGTTCCTCTTACTTGATAATTAAATGTGAATGCTTGTTGGCTTCTTATTAAATCTGTATGATCTTTGTCAAGAAATTACCAAAACATAAAGATCATAAACAAACAAAGAACACCAAAATTGGGCTCTAAGCCAGGGCAAAACCCCATAAGGGGGAAACCCAAACAATCCTCTTCTTATAGAATTAGATCAAAGTGAGATATCCAAGGCTCAATACCAAGACCAAGACTGTCACAAAGATCCAAGTCAACCCTCCTCCAAGTCTCCTCCAAACAAGTCAAAGTCAATGAAAGTGAACGTTGGTCAAACCTTCATAAATTTGGTCAAACACAAAAATTTCAAACCTGTAATTTTCGTAGAGTTGCCCCAGAACCTTCACAAGTGTGAATAAAAACAAGTTAGAAATCTAAATTTTCTCTCTCATTTGACTTCTCTTCTCTCTTTTGTCTTTGTTGGTTTTTCTTCTTCTCTTGGCACACAAATCGATGTGTCATGTGAGTGAATGAATGGTCTCCAAAGTGGTCAAGTTGACTCTATATATACATGTCTAGGAGGGTTGAATAGCCGCCCTTAGGGCCGACTTGGTCTTGTGAAATCACTTTGAATTAAAACAAAAAATTCTTTTATTTTCTTATAAAAAGTTGAAATGGGACTTGACTCAATTACATTTCTTTTGACTCATAAAATATTATTTTTGACTCAATTGAACCTATAAGCGTGAATAACATGCTTTGACTAAAATAAAATAATAATGATGAATATAATAAGTGAATATAATAAATATATTGAAGGTACATTTGAATACATAATGAAGACCAACACTAGTTACATTTTAAACAAAAGCGGGTCAAACCATTAAGAGCCTCATAAATACATTAAATATGTACACATGTGGGAAATAAGAAAGATAAATGTGCCCCTCTTTTCACAAGGTTTAGATTAAATGGTTTTTACTTAGTCAAACAAGTCATAAAATCCTTCCAGAATCCCCTATAGACATGAAAAAAATAATAAGTGGAGTCTAGTTATGTTCACACATTTGTATGTGGCACACTAGCACAATAATACACCAATCAAAGCCCTCAAGTGTGAAATGCGTTGAAGGAAAGAGGGATGCACCTCACATATGCTAGATAACAATACTACAATGTAACAAATACTCCATGTAGAGCCATAAGCTAATGTCGACACTCTAATGGCGTGGTGCTAGTGTTATCATGAATCCCAAAGCAATGTGCACAAATTTCGAAGTACAATGCACACATTCCAATGCACAACCCAACCTATCATGATGAATCAAAACTCTAGTAAGTTATTAGGGATGAAAACATATATAATCCAATTTAACAAAGATAACAAAAGTTGATCATTACCAAATTACCTAAGTAAATAATGGTGGTACAACTTTATCCCTTTGTGTCTTTCTAGTAGGATATGAGGTATTTTGTAAGTTTTTTGATTAGGAATAGGTAAGGGTGATGTAATTTGTAGAAGGGGACTAAGGGAAAAACTACAAAACAACCTTCAAAGTCATATAGTGATGTGCTAGGTTTGTCTTTGATTTGACTAGTCTTTGTTTACTATGAGCCTTCTAATTATTTGTTGCAAACCTTTGAGAGGGAACCTTTTCAATTCATTTTTGCTACTTCGACACCATTTTCTTCCCATTTTTGTCATTTTTCTTATAGTTTCCAGTCCGTTTTTGCTACTTCAACACCATTTTCTTCCCATTTTTGTCATTTTCCTTTTAGTTTATGGTCATTTTTTTATTATAAGAATTTAACCTATGACTTTAATGGGCGGGCCTTTTATTGAAATAATACAAATTTCTTTTACCTCTTAGCCTTTTGTTTTTGGCTTTATTTAACTTGGGGGTTTATTTGACTTTTATCATTGAGTTCTTCATTTATACCTTTCTAGTGACATTTGATAAGCTATTTATAAGTAAGGAATGCAATTTTTATATGGATGAGGTGAAAATATAGTGAAAAGGCAAAAGGTGTTAAGTATTAAGATTATATGATTACGATACCCACCTCGATTCATAGTAATACCTAGTGGCCTAGGCCAACACTCTTATTTGTGGATAATTATGCCTCGCATGGTTAGACGGGGTAAAAGGGTGACATTTTTACTAAGTTTTAAATGATAAAGATTAATATCTATGTCATGACACACTTACAAACAAGTCAAACTTATCCACCCTAATTTAAGTTAGGAAACAACACATGGAATCATACCTACTAGAAAAAATCATCGCATAGTCATGTCTGATAACACATATGAGGTGGAGTGTATAGAGAGTAGTCACTAATATACCATTGTAAAAGTATGCATGTTTATAACAGAATGTAGTAGAGAAGCAAGCCTAGAACTGAGAAGTTGGAACAAGAACCTTGTACATGCCAATATATCATGTTCGACAAAGTGTGTCTCTAAGGTAGTCACTTTAAAGGGGCAACACACACAAATTGCATGTATATTTTGGTTGGATAATTGAAATTCTTGATATGTGTGTGCAATTGCCCCTAACCGGTTTGTATTTTTTATTTTATTTTTTTAATGTAATGTTATGTGACATGACAACATCTCTCCATATTTAAAGTGCAAAACAACTTTCGATATATTATTTGTATTAGTAATTTATACCCTCTCATATATAAATTGATGACTCAAATAAAAATAATAATTTTTTAATAATTTTGATAAAAATATAATTATACACACAATATTTAAATTAAAAAATAAATAATTATATTTATAAATATGTTTATTTCTTTGCAAGCTCAAATTCTATAAACTAGACCAAAGGCAATAATCAAGGCTTAGACATGAATTTTGCAAAATGAGCATGATATATTGAGTATGCTTAGTGTGCACATTACAAAAACTTGGGAGGAATCTCATGGAAACCATAATAATAGAAAGAAAAAGACACAGCTAGATGACATATATACTAAAAAAATAACTGCTAGTTGTAACATACTTAGAAAACATGAAGAGACTAGTTGGTTGGTGTAGGTGACCATGATGGCTTGGTGGAGGTAGGCGATCAGGATGGGATGGCCTAGTGGAGGTAGACATCTGTTGTGTAGAATAACTACCTACATGCACTACATGTGTTCATCCATGATCTCATAAAATAAATGCAATTCTTCCATACAAAAAAAACCATCTCTACTTTTGTAGTTGTAAATATCTTAATATCAATTAACATATTAATTTTTTTTGATCTAAGACTTTTGTGATCCATAATTATTTTTGAAGAAGCTTGTGGATAAATCACATAAGAATTGTTTTAGGGTCAACCTTTGGAACCTACCAATGAGGTTCATCATGAGGACAAAGATGAAAAAAACCGATCTACCATTACGATTAAATAGCAAAGGGATGCATCACATAAGAATTGTTTTAGGGTCAACATTTCGAACCTACCAATAAGGTTCATCATCACGACCAAGATGAAAAAAACAGATCTACCATTACGATTAAATAGGAAAGGAATGCATCAAGATCCAACTAGCTTTAAGAAAGAAAAAAATAAATAATAACAAAAAGAAAATAATAATAATATATATATATAAAAATTTCTGACTATCCTAGTTTGTTATAAATAGATTAATATATATTTTTTTAATAAATTTCTCCCTGTTAATTTATGGGTACAAAATAAAATAATATTATATCAAGCAGAAATAGTTTTGGATCTTATGCATCTTTGTTATTAATAGTAATGGTAGATGGGTTTTTTTCATCTTGGTCCTGATGATGAACCTCATCAGTAGGTTCGAAACGTTGACCCTAAAATAATTTTTATGTGATTTATCTGCAAATTTTTTCAAACATATCAATTTTAATTAAATAAAAAACTATTTACTAAATAATTCATTATGGAGTTGTTTTTATTGCGACTTTTTGGACTTTCTAGTGCTGAAATCTGGTTGAAAAATTAGAGCAGAAATGTTGATTTGTGTTATTTAAACTAGTTTTTTTAGTGTATATATGGATTCAACACCTAAAAAACTCCTAGGGCACTTCAATTGTACAAGGATTACCCATCAAACTTGTGATTTTAACAAATTATTGTCGAATTTTAGAAAAACTAAACCGGAAAAACCCACCATAAAAACTTCCCAAAAATCTCACTAAAAACAATTAGATTCATTATAAACTACTCTTACTAATATATTATAATAAATAATAATATTTATTAATTAAAATATTAATATCATAAGTAATCCCTTTGCACGCGCAAAACAATTCCGGAAAGTCAAACATTTTTATTTGATTAAATTAAATCTCAAATCCGTAATAATAAACATTTTCAATCAAAATCAAATAAATCGCGAAATCATGTGAAACCATTTAAGCATAAATAAACAATGTTATATCAACCAAGTGCTTTGGAAGAGACATTATTATATCAAAATAATTATGTGCACAATCTTGTATCAACTAAGTTGTTTGGACGAGACATTATTATATCAAAATCATTACAGTTCACATGTAACCATGTGGTGATCGAAGAACTTTCTATTAAATATATTTTAATATTATTTAATAATATTTATATTTTAATATTATTCAAGTATTTATTTATTATATTTTATTAGACGCCCTTCATTTTGTTTTTTGGACATGGGTTTTTAGTGTTGTTTGACTAAAAATTGATGGGGTTAAATAGATTAGTAAATATGTAAGAATTTATTTTTTATTTTTTTTAAAATTTATTTATTTGTAAGGTGCTTGGTTGAAATCTATTATATATAGTTAATATTTTTTGCTTTTTAGTTTTATTTCTTTTTATTAGATTTTTGATTTTTCTTTATTTTTATTATTTCTATCTCCATATTATAATTTTTAAATAATATTTTCAAACTTATTATTAATATTAAAAATATATTTTAATAATTTAATATAATGATTATACATATTAATAAAATAAACATCACATGTAGATATATATGTGTTAACTATAAACAAATATTAGTTAATCGTTTCTTTCTCTTAATTTGGTGATTGACAGTCAACATACAATATTTATTAATTGTTTTATTTTATGAGAAATTTTGTCTTTGTTATTTTTTTGTTTATTAAGTTATATTTAGGTAAACACACTATATAGATATTATTTACCCTTGTTATTGAAAATAATGTAATACAAGTTATTATAATTTTTTGAAGTTTATTTTAATAATCTAATATATTATTTATAGTTTTTTTAGCTGATTGTTATTATAAAATTGAGTAGTTGAATTTATACAATTTTTTGGAGTTTTTTCATAATGGTGAATCTATTTATGCTTTCAAAAATGCAATTTATACAATCTGGAATTTTGTCTTACTATTTTTTTTTTATTGATTTAGATAATTTGGAATTTTATAGTGTTGTAATTTGATTGTCAATGTGTAGCCATTAAATTATTATTGTTTTTTTTGTGAATGTGAATAACCTCATCCTTGTTATTTAAGAAGACCACAACACTTAAAATAATCTGGTTAGTGGTCGTAAAGAGTTTTAAATCATTTAAATGTAGTTTTGGTTTTGATTTTATAACCAAAATACAATTTTAACTTAAATAGTATTTACAAGAAAGTCAATAATGTTTAAGCTCTTAATTATTTAAAAATAGTTTAAGTTATGATTTCATGACTCATATACAATTTTAACAATATATAATGAATTACAGAAGCATCAAGTCGAGATAATAATATCTATAAGAATCAACATGAATTATTAAAATTAAAATTAAAATTTTTAATATTCTTTATTAAATTTTATTAATTTATTTATTTTTTATTAAAATTAAAATAAAGATTATATATTATCAAAATAAACGGCACCTTATAGTTAAAAATACATTTAAAACAAATTATTTTTTTTCTATAATATTTCATACAAAATTCTTATTATAAAACTTCCGAAAAATTGACATTAATTTGAAATTGATAATAATAATTAAAAAATTTACATGATAATCCAAGAATCCAACTAGCTTCCCTTCTCAAAAGAAAATCCTTACTTTAATACCACCTCAAACCAAATACTACTACCCTTGGCCAAACATCTTAGGTTAGAGCAATGCAAAGATATTTTGTCCCACCTCTTTTTCGATATATATTATTTAAAATATGTATAAAAATAAAGAATCTGAACGCTGATTTTGTGGATGGTCGAGCATATTTATCAATCCGTACCTTTTATCGGTTATCGGCAATACACTACCTTCTATCCGACGTCACCGGATTGTGATTTTTCTTCTGCTGAAAGCTACTGGGTTGTTCTAGCGCCAAATTCGAGTCAGTCACACGACAATCTCACCATTCTCTTCAAGAAAAGCCGGCTATCGTGAGTAATGGAGCTGGTTGATGGGAATGAATATTCTTCTGAATTGAAGAATATTTGCCATCCATTGTTGACCTTCTTGCAGGAGGAGTCCTTATTTAAGTGTGGGATGGGGACTCTATACGAGATCTGATCTGGATCTTCTTCGATTAAGGAAAGGGAGCTGCTATGCTATAGCTTTTGTTAGGATCTCAGCTGAAATTCACCACAATTGGTGCCAGGTAGAAGTGGAACTTATCCATAATTTGGCATCGCAGCCCCAGCTTACTTCTGAGATTCTTGCTTCTTAATTTGGTAAGCGGTGAATCTTTCAAGTTCAATTGTCTGAATTGTTGCAGAAATTCGCACATGCATTCCAGTTGAAGGCAAATGGAATGGCTATTTTTATAACTGATGGAGATGGAATAGGACTAAGGTCTTTATATTTAATAGGATGAAAAAATATCGAAGGGAATTGGTGTATATAGAGTAAATCAGGTGAGATTAGGAGTGCTGGCTCTGTGATGGCAATTTCGTGGACGATGGGTGTAACGAGAGTTTACCCTATGACCCTCTTTGGGCAAATGAAACTGATAGATAACACACCCATTATGCGTGATCCAGTTAATTCCCCGAAGACAACAATAGTTCTGGAATTGCACACTTATTATCCGTTGCTATACTCGTGCAATTGAGTCATTGACACTATAATTTTGCATTTATGTAAAAAGGAGAATTATTAAGTTATCCAATTTTTGATGTGGATTTCCATGTTGCACAACATTTCCTGGTACTTCAACATTAGATGAACGCAACAGACCTTGGGGAATGATTTAATCAAGTATGCAGATCTGAGAATTATATTTATTAACAACAGAACTATAACACCACATTTCAGATCTAAAGTTCCATTTTAGTTATGCCAAATCACTCAACATTTCAGCGTTGCCGTCCTTACAAACCAACATATCAAAACAGCCATGACACTTGCTCAAAACCAGATATGCAATAAGAGAATTTCAGAGAGCCAAGGACATAACCCCTTATTATTACATAACGAATATAATGTACAATACCTCAGTTTTGCCAACGCAGGTACATTACATCTTTCTACTTTATCCCAAACCCTAGCTAGGATATTCACAATTACTTCAAATATATATGATTAAATGAGCTATACACGGGAAGAAGTGCACAGAAGTCGTCATCATGCATATATGAACTACTTTTGAAGCAAAACATTGCATTTCCCAAATTCCAATATTTAATACATCAGTCTTTTGTGTGAATTAGGATATGCCGGAGAACATAGCTATCATATACGAATTGCTTTGCCACTGGTCACCTAGTCTATTATATGCATGATATCATACTGAAACTCGCCTTGTTATGTAATGCAAATGTTTTTTCCTTGTGATCAATGGCAAAAGAGTAGGGCTGTATATGTGTCTTTACGGACAAGTGTCTCTTTTTTCTATTTGGGAATGCCCCTTGGAAATTGCATCTGTTTGCATCAGGTAGGAAGGATTATACGCACCCAAGAAAAGATTGTAATTCCTTACATAGCTGTGCCATATTTACTACATTTTTCGCTTTCGCTTTCCTGTCTGTTAGTTTAAAAAATATTTCAAGATTTTTCTTTTCGGAATCTTTACAAAATCGATACTTGCATGTTTTTATGCTGAAGCTATCCTTTTGGTATATGATGGCAGGTTTTAATATTTATACTACAGCAAGTGAATTGAAATATGGAGGATTAATGGATTCTGTCCCTAAATTTCCACATATGGATAGTAGCATTTTGTACAAGAAGTTTAAAGGCACAAAGGCTGTGAAATATTATACTAATTTTACAAAATCAGGAACGGGGGGTTCTGTGCTTTATACGTTGGAATAGGAGCTCTCACTTCGCATATATTTTTTTGAAATGGGAGAGTGGATTACAGGAGCAGTAATCAATTTGTTTGGAAGCATTGGAATCAATTTTGGAACGAACCTTTTGAAACTTGGCCATAATCAGGTGAATCCATGTTAAGCATTTCTAAGGTGGTACTATTCTTATTGTGTTGGTATTCTCTTTTTTTGAAATCAGCTTTTGGTCCTTTGAGAATGATGGTCACTTGTTAATGATACTATTCTTTGGAAGATGTTTGAATTGATCGTAATCATGAGTCGCACTTTACCCATTTCTATGGGAGGACTATGTCATACCTGCTCAGTGCTCGCCTGATAGGATTCTTCTTCCAAATAGTGTTCTTAGTTTAGGAATTTAACTTCCCCTGTTTACTTCTCTTGCTTTTAGAGGTCAATCTATTTCTTTGCATTTAGCTACCCAAATCCTATTATCTTACATTTAATTCTAATTTTCTAAAATCAAATTTTCTAATCTATTCTATTATTTTTTTTTGTAAGCTTGGTAGGACTACATCTTCATCATGTCCAACTTCTCACCCCGATCAGGGGCATAGCACAAGATTTGAACCCAAGACTTCCGGTTCGGTGAGACTTCATTTTCATGACCATTGCCAATTGAGCTATCCCAAGCGGGACTAATCTATTCTATTATTAATTCTCCTGTTTGATTCTATTTCTTGTGTTTCTAAATATTATAATATAATGAGCGTTATCTCTTTTTTTTAGTTCAATAATATCAACTGCTTTTCATATTTACAAAATTATTTCTCCCTTCCATCAATTTCTAATCAATTTTTTACCGCAATCTTTCATTTCCAAATAAATGTAAAATTCCCCATTTTTAGTAGACTTTATGGGAATAGAAAATGGGCATCATTGCTCAGTCTATCAACTAAAACCATGATAGCATCATGTTACTTCATTGTTCTTGGCAGTCTTGTAATAAAGTCCATTGTTGTTACCTCAAAGTTTCATTCTAGAAGTGGTAAAGATTATAGAAACCCTGCTGGATGTTGTTGCTCAGGGTTGACCTGTTGACATTCCATTCACTGTCCAATGTATTCTGCAACATCCTTCTTTATTCCATACCAAAAATTTCGCTTCTTTGCGGAAGCAATCATTTTCTGGTAGCCTATATAGCCAGAATATCGCATTTTATGAATTTTGCCCATGATGATGGTTTTCATATCTGTAGAGATGAGAATATCATCGCTTAACTTATAGCCTTTATACTTCTGCTCTAGTTTCTCCTGATCCAATAACTCATAGCCTCCATACCGCTTCTCAATTTTCTCCTGATTTAACCAGGCACTTGGACATAATGTTTATCAATAGCAAGGGACTCCATCGCTCTGGTCTTTAAAATCAGATTTGCAATTGTTGATAGCTGCTGCATGCATTAGATGCATTTTCCTGTTGAGTGCATTTGCAAGCCTATTTTCTTTCCCTTTTATGTGTTTGATTTCGAATTCATACTCTCAAAGGAATCCCAACCATCTCACTTAGTTGGCAATTATGTTTGGTTAGTCAAACAGATGCTTCAACCCATTATGATTTTTCATTAGCATGTACCCCTTGCCCATCAAGTAGTGTTGCCACATCTTTAATGCATGCACCACAACAAGAAATTTTAGATCATGGTTAACAGAGTTTTTCTCATGTTCCTTTGGCTCTCCTGTCTCATAACACAGCACATGGTTATCCTGCATGAGAAATCCACCAAGTCCTTACCCACATTTATTTGTGCACACAATAAGATCCCTTTCTAGATTTGCAATTTTCACGATTGGTGCACTAGTGAAGAGGTTTTAACTTTTTTTAACTACTGAAAGCTTTCTTCACATTTTTGGCTTCATTTCAACTTCTTTTTTTCCTTTGTTTTGCAAAAGAGTTATTGGGTGTGCAATCTTATAGAATTCCTCAACTTGTCTTTCTTAATAATCAACAAGACCCATGAAATGTCTCACATTTGCCACATTCCTTGGGGTGGGTCAATTCACTATGGCCTCGATCTTTTCTGGATCCACAGATACTCCTGAAATGGTGTGACCAAATTAATGAATTTGCTTCTGGTAGAAGTCACATTTGCTGAGTTTTGTGTACTAGTGTTTTGTCAGAACTTGCAAAACCATTTGCAAATGCCCCTCATATTCTTCTTTAGACTTCGAATAGATTAGTATATCATCATGGAATATAGGCATAGATTTGTTCTATTACTCGTTGAAGACACTATTCATGATGCACAAGAATGCTGCTGATGCATTTGTGAGATTATGGTACCGCTACAAACTCATAATGACTATATCTTTTTCAGTATAATTCTGCCTTGTGAATGTCTTCTTCCTTAATTTTGACCTGATGATATTTTTATCTTAGATCAAATTTTGAAAACACCTTTGTCCCCCAATTTGGTCGTTTAAATTATCAATCTGAGGCGATAGATATTTTTTCTTCATTGTTATTTTGTTCAGCTGCATGTAGTTGGTACACAACTTGAGGGTTTTTTTTCCATGAACAGAACTGTTGCTTTTCACAGAGACACACTTGGTCGAATGTATCATTTCTCAAGTAATTCTTGCAACTGCAATTTTAGCTCTATTAGTTCCATGGTACTCTTCCTATAAGGAGCCTAGTCTGGTGCAACTCTAGGCCCAAGGTTAATTGAGAAGCCAATATTTCTCCTCTATGGTAGTCCGAATACTTCTTCAGAGAATACATCTCTGAATTCTTGCAATACTGGACAGTTTTCAAGATTTGGACCTTTATCCTTTGTTGATTTCAATACATGGGTGCATGCAATTGGCAGCCCTTTCTAAATAACTTTTTTAGCTACAGGGCGAAAATCTACCTTATAAAGATTGCCTTTGAAATACTTCTTATTGTTATTGGGTTTTCATCTTCATCAATGCAATCAAATGTCTTATTGTAGCAACTAAGCTTGACTCAATGTGTTTCCAACCAGTTCATACCAATTGGGACATCGTATGAACCAAGTGGCAAAATGTTCAGATGTTTCGAGGTGAGAGTCAACTTGAATGGACGTCTCAACCCTAGTTTATTTCAATTAAAATGGACAAGTATTGCTTAGAAATCTTACCTTCAACTGCAATCATTGCTAATTGGTGATCTGCTTGGTGATCTTCCAATGCAACATAGATCTTAGGAATAGTCCTTGCTACATTATGAACAATTGTATCCTCTCGAATGTTATGAATATTATTGCTGTTAGACTTTTGCTGTGGACAATTTTGAGCACATGATCTTCTCCACACCCCAAGCATTGAATGGGATCTCTTGGTGTAACTGTTGAGAATTATAGTTTGGACAAGAACTTTGCATGGGTTCACATTGAATGTGCAAAAAGTAGTTTGAGATATTTTTGAAAACATAATCTTTGAAAAGTAATTTAATTTTTAGAAAAATAATTCTAATTTGTAATCATTTTAATAAAAAAGTGAAATCCTTATATTTAGCAATTGAGTCTAAAAGTGTATGTCATGCATGACTTAGATTAGGAGTAATTCCAAAAATAGATTCTCGGCTAAAAGTATAAAGACATGGCAAGGTAGAGGATTTCAACACAGTTGAACACATGAATAGGTTGAACAGTTGAGAGAGAGGGAGAGTGCAGGCAGCCAGGACAGAGGTGTTTCCAGGCAACACACAGTTCCATATAGTCGTAAAGAACAATTCCCTACAGAAGTTAGTAGAGCTCCATGAATCTATACACGCATATGAAATTCATACAACAGGGCCGTGCAACAGTCGTATAATCCATACAATTGTATTGTATGATAGTTGTACAGTTTGTACAACAGTGTCATATGGGAGAGAGTTGCTATTTCTGGTTTTTTTAGCAGGCACACCTCTCAAGCAGCTTAAAGAAGCTCAGCTTCAAGGTGATTTCAGCAACTATGTACCTTTGTTTTTGTGGATAGCATGTGGAGGTTTCCTTGAAAGTTTTTTGAAGCAATGAAAAGATGATTTGAAGTAGTTACTTGTGTACGTATGAAATTGTTTTTATGCTTCTGCTATTTAATTTCTAGCAATTGTGTGATTAATGCTATGGTTTGAAATTTAATTTCAACATTAATTATATTCAACAATATACTTATTTAATTGAGATCATAAGGACATTAGTCACCTAAGGCTTGAAATTTTCACATGGTATTAGAGCTAACTTCTTTGATTGAGGTTTTCAAGGATTTGTAGCAGTAAATCAATTGTTGGAAAAAGGACTGACAGTTAGAAGATTTCAAACTAATTTTCATATTTGGGAGTTTGCGCAGTAGATTTGAGAGATGGTATCAACTATTGTCAGGTTTGAGAATAGATTGGATGGTGCCTTGAATTTCTTAGCACAACATTCACAGGTAAGTAATTGTGTGATTGCAATTTGGGAAAATCCACATATGAGAAGGAAATGATGGCTGTCCTTCATGCAGTGGAGACTTGGTGGCCATATCTCATAGGGAGTATTTTTCAGATCAAAACTAACATCATAGTCTAAAGTACTTCCTCGAACAATGATTGTCTTCACCAGAGCAACATATATGGGTCACCAAGATGTTAGGATATGATTATGAGATCATATATAAGAAGGGTAAAGAGAATTTTGTGGCTGATGTCTTATCTAGACAATTTGAGGAGGACGTGTCACTCCTTGTCTTATCATTGCCAAGTCTAGGATGGCTTGAGGAAGCCTGTAAGGATGACTAGCAAATATTACTTTAAGGCAGCTCATCCAACAACTTAAGACAGATCCTAACCCTCCTAAAAATTATATATGGCAGCAAGATACACTACGGTATAAAGGGCACATTGTTTAGGAAAAAATTCAACCCTAAAACAATGAGTCTTAGAGTAGCTACTCTCATCACCAATAGCAGGTCACTCTGGCTTTCATAAGACCTATGAAAGAACTAAGTGTTCATTATTTTAGGTAGGCATGAAAACAGATAACATAGGATGAAGAAACAAGGGAGAGATAATAAAGATACTAGGGGCATTGAACCTCTAACAATTCAAACATAGATCTAGATAGGCATTTCAATGGTTTATATTGGAGGACTCCCAAAAGCGGGCAGCAAATTAGTCATTGTGATGGTGGTAGACTGTCTTTCTAAAGCTTCCCATTTGGGTGCCCCAGCTCACCCTTAGTTGCCTAGGCCTTCATGGATCATATATTTAAGCTACATGGTATGCCCATTTCCATTGTTTTGGATCGAGGCCCCACATTCACCATCAAATTTTGGCAGAAGCTATTTAAATTTCAAGGTACACAGCTGAATATGAGCACTGCATATCATCCTCAAACTGATGGTCAAATACATGTGGTGAACATGTGCTTGAAGATCTATTTGAGATGCTTTGCTTCTGAAAATCCTATCGGTGGGCATAATGGCTTTACCTTGTCGAATGGTGGTACAATACCACTCATCATGGAGCTACCAAAATGACACTATATGAACCAATTTGTGGCCCAAAACCCCTTTCTGTGGCATCCTATGGACTAAGCACATCCAAGATTCTTGTAGTAGCTAGAATGCTTCACACTAGAGAAGCTATTGTCCGAAGGACAACTTGGTTATGGCACATCATTGAATTAAACAACAATCTGATTAACATAGATTTGAAGATTCTTTTGTCAAAGGGGATAAAGTGTTCTTTCTTTTGTAGACTAATAAATAGACATCATTCAAAGATAAAGTTCCCTAGAAGCGAGATTTAGAGTTCTATAGGCCCTATTAGATCATACAACACATTAGTCAGGTTGCACCGTTACCTACAAGTTGGCTCTTGTTAAAATTGGCAACTAGGGCCAAACTCCACATGGGTCATCTTATTTATGACAACTCTTTTTTTTTCTTGGATTTCTCTCTCCGAGAGGTGTAGGATTGATCTAAAGATCATCCGATTTTGACATGTACAAATGAAGTTATGAATTTATTTTGATTATGGTCAAATTGTCAAGGTTGGCCAGCAAACTTATGTAGGCTCAAAAGCCCAACAGTCACATCTATTCATCCTCGGTGTTGCATATAAATAGAAGGTGACTTAGCCTCATTTGGACACACTCATCTTCACACTTTTCTCTTTCTCTCCTCATTGATTGGGTATGGATTTTTGGGCCTCTCTCTCTCCACACAACCGAAATTTCAAGAGAGCGAAATTTAAGGAGGCCAGAATTTCAAGAAAACGAAATTTTAGGAGGCCGAATTTCTAGACAGTTTGACCAAGCGTTGACCAGTATGCGTTGACCTCCTTTGACTGCGTTTTTGTGAGGGCTATCTCTGTTTGGGTAGGCTACATTTCTGAGCACAAAAATCAAGCTAAACATTGACTGTTGACTGCAACTAGGGGTGACCACAGGTGGGCTGTTTGACCAGACTTTGACTGGGTTGAATTTGACTGTTTTGAGGGCTGTTTTATCTTGCTGTTTGGAGGTCGAAGTTGACCGATTTGTTGAGGTTCAAATCTACCCTGTTGACTAACGTTGTCTTTTCTGGTTAAGGCTCTTTTGCTGCTGTTATAAATTATCATATTTGTAAATTGTATTATCTCTCTCTGTTGAACTATTGAAGACTATAAGAAGAATTGATCAAGGGTTTCCCCACATTGGGTTTGTCCTTGGCTGGTGCCACATCTTGTTTCCTCTTGTCTTGGCTTGTCTTCTACTGTTTATGGTTATGTTCCATCTGCATTTTACTATCATGTTGATGTGATTTCTAAACTGGATATTGATATTGGGCTAATTAAGAAATTGAAGTAAAATTGTTCTAAAGCATAGAACATACTGTTGTTGCCTAAAATTAACATGGTATCAAAGCTGAGGTGAAGATAAAGCCCAAGCAAGAGTGAAAGAGCAATCACCAAATACAGTTGGACAAGGACAAAAGGTTCAATGGGTTCCTCATCCTACTTCTCGACTGAAGACAAGCTTCATGATAAATCTGACTATCATGGATGGAAGATGTCCCTTGATTTGACCTTGGAAGAGAAAGAAGTGATCGACTATGTGCAGGGTAAAATCCCTGAACCTCCTTCAAATGCACCAGCTGTTGCGAAGACCAAGTACAATAGGGTTGAAGTCAAAGCAAAGAAGATTTTTAGGGATTCCATTAACAAGCATCTGGTGGCCTACATCTCCAAATTGAAGACCTCCAAGGAGATCTACGATAGGTTGGTCGGCATATTCAAGGTTAGTAATGCTAATCAAATTCTATTTCTCAAGAATAAGTTGAAGGATATTAAGAAGGGCAAGTACGAGGATATTCAATCCTATTTCTTGAGGATTACTGAGATCAAGAATGATCTACTCTCGATTGGAGAAGTCATTCCTGACAGGGAACTTACTCTCATCACCCTTGGAGGACTCCCACTTGAGTGATATGTATTTAGAACCACTGTCCTCAACAATGATTGAATTCCAGGGTTTGAAGAATTGATATCGAGATGCATTCAAGAAGAAACAAGAATGGTGGAGCAAGAAATGCCTTCTAATAGAAGCAACCCCACTGCATTCTCCGCTCATGCCAAAGAAGAAATAATGCAGGGTCTAAAGGTCATTTCCATGGAAACCCTGGATCTAAGGGAGGAAGGAAGGGAAGGTGCTTTGTTTGCAATAAGTTTGGCCACTATGCAGGGGAGTGTCCAAATAGAAGGGACACATCTCCTGATAATGATCACAATCATTCCAGGGGCAAATTCAACAACAACAATCAAAGGAATGGCAGGTCCAATGGCAAAGAAAAAGGAATGCGGGGCATCAAGGAAATGGTCGACCCTCCAAGAAATCAAGGAACTCCAGGTATGAAGAATCAAATGTTGTTAACAATAAGCAAAAATAGTACTATCTTATATCGGCCCTCTCCACTGCCTCTCCTTCAGACACTTTGGGAAATTGGTTGATTGATAGTGGGGCCTCAAGGTACTTCACCAAATACAAGGAAGCCCTCTCTAATCTAATAGAAAAGGAGACAAATTTTGGAGATCATCCTTGGAGATGATGCCACTTATCCCGTGAAGGGAGTAGGGAATGTTACCCTTCAATTGAATCAAGGTAACACTATTCATTTGCAAGAAGTACTATATGTACTTGATCTCAAAAAGAACCTGGTGTCCATTTTAGCCATGGAGGAAAAAGGAGTCAAGGTGGTATTTATCGATGGAAAGGTATTTGTTTGGAAAAGAAATTTTAAAGATGCTTTTACTCTTGGGTTCAGGGTTGACACTTTGTATCAAGTTGGAGGAAGTCCATTGGGAGCCATGTCTTGCGACACATCTCTGCAATCTGAACTATGGCACCGAAGGTTTGCCCATCTTCATTATAAGGCCCTACCCGATGTGAGACAGATGGTGACAGGTATGCTCGAGTTCAAAGTAGAGCATGAAGGTGTATGTTCGGGATGTGTCGAAGGAAAACTTACAAGGGGACCATTCCTCTCAAGTAATAGCAAGACCATAGATATATATTGCAATTGATCCACTCTGACATATCTGGTATGATGCCCGTAAACTCTTTGCGTGGATACTTATATTATCTCACCTTTACGGATGATTATTCTCGCAAGACTTGGATCTACTTCTTGAAGAAGAAGGATGAAGTGTTCGCCTGGTTCCAACACTTCAAAGCCTTGATCGAAAACCAATCCGAGAAGAAAATCAAGATATTGATAACTGATAATGGGACCGAGTATGAATCTAATGAATTCCAAGATTATTGCAGAAAAGCTGGCATTAAGAGGGAGACTACAACACCATACACTCCTGAGCAGAATGGTGTGGCTGAAAGGAAGAATCGCTCTATTGTAGAAGCAGTTCATGCCATGCTTCATGATCAAGGCCTTCAGAAATTCCTATGGGTTGAAGCTGCAAATACTGCCATGTATGTTCAAAACCAATGCCCTCATTAAGCATTGGACTCCAAGACTCCCGAAGAAATGTTCACTCGTAAGAAACTCGATGTCTCTCATTTTAGAATTTTTGGAAGTCTCGTATATTTTCATGTGTCGAAAGAGAAAAGAAGCAAATTGGGTGCATCTGGGAAGAAAGGAAGCTTTGTGGGCTATAGTTAAAATTCTAAGGGATATAGAATTTATGTGGCTGGTCAAAAGGAAGTTGAGATAAGTCATGATGTCATCTTCGACGAAGATGTGGCCCTCAAGAAGATCAACAACCTTCCTATCCTAAGGAAGAACAAAGAAGCTGACACTGAAAATTAGGGTGCAAAAGAAGATGAAATGATGCTTGATGTTGATGAACCTATGGATCCTATTGATCCTCCTCCTCATGAGCCCTCCTCCAAAAGGAGACCCTCATGGCTTAGGGAGACTCTCGAAGATGCCGAGAGACACATTGCACCAAGGGGGACTTTCCGTGAAAGCAAGAAGCCGAACAGGTATCAAGGATATTTGACCGCCATGAGCACTATCATTCAAAATGAGCCTTCATCATTTGAAGAAGTCGTGAAGCATCAAGTATGAAAGGATGCTATGAGTGAAGAATTCGAGTCAATTATGAAGAATGATGTCTGGGATGTGGTCCCTAGACCCTAGGACAAATCGGTTGTCACCTCTAAGTGGCTCTACAAAATCAAGCATGGAGATGATGGAAGTGCAGAAAGTTCAAGGCTCGCTTTGTTGCTCGAGGCTTCTCTTAAAAGGAAGGTGTAGATTACGATGAGATATTTGGACCTGTTGCCCGATACACCACCATCCGCTTGATCATAGCCCCTGCTGCCTCGCAAAGATGGAACCTACATCAGATGGATGTCAAGACCGCTTTGTTGCATGGTTCAATCAAAGAGGAAGTCTATGTGGAACAACTTGAGGGGTTTGAGGTTCATGATCGAGAATCTCATATATGCAGGTTGAAGACAGCTCTCTATGGATTGAAGCAAACACCTTGGGCTTGGTATGAGAGGATCGATAGCTATTTGATGAAGTTGCGATTCTCTAGAAGTGAAGCCGATCCGAACCTTTACTTTAAGGTTGAAAATGATAAACCTCTCATTCTGGTACTTTATGTGGATGACCTCTTACTAATAGGTGCAGACCCTCTCATTCACAAATGTAAGAGGGAGTTGGCTTTTGAATTTGAGATGAAGGACCTAGGACTGATGCACTATTTCCTAGGGTTGGAGGTTTGGCAAAAGCCAGGTGAAATTTTCCTCTCTCAAGCAAAATATGTTGTGAAGATATTGGAAAGATTTGGGATGGTGGACTGCAAGCCTGTGGCTACTCTGATGGAACTTAACTTTAAGAAGTTATGTGGTAGTGCTGCTGGACACGAATTGGGAAATGCTTCTGAGTATAGTCAACTCATATAGGAGCACTGATGTTCTTGGTGAACTCCCGTTCGAACATATGTTTTGTAGTTAACACATTGAGCCAATATATGGTTGAGCCTCATCATATACATTGGATTGGTGCCAAGAATCTTCTGAGATATCTTCAGGGCACAATCACTCATGGACTGAGATACACTGTTGGAGATGTGAGGCTGCATGGTTATTCTGATACTGATTGGGCTGGCAATGTGGTGGATCGAAAGAGCACTTTTGGATGCTATTTTTCTTTGGGTTCTGCTTCAATATCCTGGATGAGTAGGAAGCAAAAATCGGTTGCCTTGAGCATCGCCGAGGCTGAATACATAGTTGGTAGTATGGCCTCCTGTGAAGCTGTCTGGTTGAGGAAGCTCTTCAGTGAGCTGTTTGGACATGTGCTGGATACCATTGTGATCCTCTGCGACAACCAGAGTGGGATCCGATTATTAGAGAATCTCGTGTTTCATGACTGCTCCAAGCATATAGATATCAGGTACCATTTTATCTAGGATATTGTACAACGAGGAGCAATAAGGCTCCATCACATAAGGATTGATGAGCAGGTCGCCAATATTTTGACAAAGCCCCTGGGGAAGGTCAAGCTCTTGGCCTTCCAAGAACGACTTGGAGTTGTGGAGAGACCCTCTCATGAGGGTCCTGTATGAGATGGACATTGAGCTCTGGGAGCTTTGGGGGGCTTGGGGTACTTCTTGGAGTGATGAGCAACCATAGGGTGAGTGGTTCAGCTTTCCCCTAGTGGTTTCTGTGTACAAGGTGAGTTGTTCAGCCTTCCCTTGCGATACCCTTGGTGACATGTAGGCAGAATCAATGGTTCATAACTTCATCCTTTTCCTGCTGAGACATCCTACCCATGCAGTCTGGGACTCATGGGAAGTACCTCTCATCTGGCCAATGAGTAGGGAAATGAGGATAGGGACCATAGTACTATTGTTGGACGCATCGTGTACTACCGTACTCCCTATGCTAGGATGACCAATATTGATCTGGGATCAATTGGAACCGACTTCAGGTCAGTAAGAGTGGTATGAGACACTCTCTTTTGATTGGAACTGACTTCGGGTCAGTAAGAGTGGTATGGCACCCTATCCTTTGATTGGGACTGACTTCGGGCTAGTAGAGAATGGTCTGATACATTATCGATCACTTCTTCTTCTTCATAGTTCAACATAGTAGAGCAGTGCATTGATGGCAGAGATAGTATAGATTGGCAGATGGATTAGCAGATGGAGTTCTCCCTAGTTGAGAGGGAGTGTCAAAATTGGCAACTAGGGCCAAACTCCACATGGGTCATCTTATTTATGACAACTGATATTTTTTTTGGATTCCTCTCTCCAAGAGGTGTAAGATTGATCTAAAGATCATCCGATTCTAACATGTACAAATGAAGTTATAGATTTATTTTGATTATGGTCAAATTGTCAAGGTCGGCTAGCAAACTTATGTAGGCTCAAAATCCCAACAGTCACGTCTATTCATCCTCAACATTGCATATAAATAGAAGGTGACTTAGTCTCATTTGGACACACTGATCTTCACACTTTTCTCTCTCTCCTCATTGATTGGGTACGAATTTTTGGGCCTATCTCTCTCCACACGTCCAAAATTTCAGGAGAGAGAAATTTCAGGAGGCCAGGCGAAATTTCAGGAAAGCGAAATTGCAAGAGGCCGAAATTTCAAGAGATCGAATTTCTGGACAGATTGACCAAGCGTTGGCCAACATGCATTGACCTCCTTTGACTGCATTTTTGTGAGGGCTATCTTTGTTTGGGCAGGCTGCATTTCTAGGCACAGAAATTGAGGCTAAACATTGACTGTTGACCAACGTTGACTGCAGCTAAGGCTAACCGCAGGTGGCATGTTTGACGAACTTTGATTGGGCTGAATTTGACTGTTTTGAGGGCTATTTTATCTTGTTGTTTGGAGGTCAAAGTTGACTGAAGTTGACCAATTTGTTGAGGGTAAAATTTGCCCTGTTGACCAACGTTGACTTTTCTGGTTAGGGCTCTTTTGTTGCTGTTATAAATTATCAGATTTGTAAATTGTACTATCTCCCTCTTTGCTGAACTGTTGAAGGCTATAAGAAGAATTCATCAAGGGTTTCCCCACATTGGGGTTTGTCCCTGGCTGGTGCCACATCTTGTGTCCTTTTGCCTTGGCTTGTTTTCTACTGTTTATGTTTATGTTACTATGATGTTGATGTGATTGCTAAACTGGATATTGATATCGGGCTAATTTAGAAATTGAAGTAAAATTGCTCTAAAGCATAGAACGTACCATTGTTGCATAAAATTAACAGCACTTCTAGTGCACACCAAGGCTCATCTAGTCTTTCATGTGTCTTGTTTGAAGAAGGCTGTGGGATCAAATTACAAAATGCAAACTAACCTACTAGAACTTGATGAAGAAGATTTTATTTAGCTTCAACCAAGATGTATTGGATACCAAAGGGTGCTAGTTGCACCATTGCATTATCAAGGAAGCATTGATCAAGTGGAAAGATATGTAACCAAAAGATGTCACATGGGAACCAACAATGATTCCCTAACAATTTACTCACTTTTATGTTAGTTTTTGTAGCATTGGATGTATTCTAGCCACAAAATTTTTTGGAGAGGCTAGAATACAGGAGAACACCAAAACCCATAAATTGTTTATGGAAATTCCGCCTAAAATGACTTCATTAGATAATTAGCCAGTTTTTAAATATTTCCTAAGTTTAAACTTAGGGAATATGGTTAATTAATCATAATTAATTAAGTCAAGATATGAATGTTCTAGAAACTCACACAGATCGACTTTTAGTTAATCCTAGCCATCAATTAAGTTTTAATCTTGGCCGTTGGAGAGCCAACAGAGGATTATAAGGAGAAGTCGATGGGCACTTGGAGAAGACACTTGAGCAGTTCGATTTCTTGGCAGATCGATTTCCATAGTAGCAGTAGTCAGTTGCCGAAGAGAGAGCTAGTGAGATCGAAGCAGTGAAACAGCTTCTGTCACCTCGGGACAACTATTTTCTGCTGCTATTGCTCTGCTCGGCTGATGTCCTTAGTCCTTCTGTGATCTGCAATCACCCTCTGATACCATGTTGAAGTTTCTAAGTTTACTTAGAAACCCTCCATGCACTTTATCTGATTTATTCCTACCTACTTGTTATTTTACTTAACAAGTTATTTACAATGTAAATACTAAAAATAAACACTAGTGCATGCTCAACATATTACAGATCAACAACTAAAGGAAACAAAAACAATCACACCATATGACACCATTATTTTTGGACCAATGTCCCCGGAAAAACCCAATGTGGGAAAACCGGTGCAGCGATCTGAGGGTTTTCTTATTAAGCAATATCAGAGTACAATCTGGGTGTTGAAACTGGCCTATCCAACAGAGAATTTCCTTGGCAGCAATACCTCTCAGTTTCTGACAAATCTCTTGGCTGAAACCCCAACTAATCATTCCCGCAACTCCTCAACATCAATCTGCCCCAGAAATCCCAGCGTCAACCTCTCTTTGGATTGTGTTAGCCCCTCTCTGCCTAGCGCTGGCCCTGTGTCACCTTGCATGGGTTTGTGTCAGCCTTAGGAGGCCCTGCGTCAACCCTCTAGTCCTCTGCGTCAGCAACGTTGGCCTCTTTGAGGCTCTGCACAACTCCCGGCTGCCTTTGCGTGGCCCTGCATGAGCCCTGGCTGGCTCTGTGTCACTCTCCTTGGCTATTGCGCTGCTCTCCCGGCACTATCTTTGCCTCTCTATCTCTCTGTACTCAATGCCCCTCAGCTGCAACTCCCGATCACTAATTCTATCTCTCTTAGCAAACCCCGCTCTAGAGATTAGAATGACTGATCACTTTTGTGTACTTCTCTAAGTGACCCTCAAGCCTCCTCTTATACTTTTCCTGTTGACATATCAAAGACTGAGATTACCTAATCAACGACTAAGATTAGATTAGGCTTGATCCATGTCTTTTGGACCATTCTAACATAGTTTCATATTAATTCCCATTAATATTTTATTTTCCCTAAGTTTAGACTTAGGGACTCCATTAAAAATATTAATTATTTTAATACCTTCTGAATTGTTTAGAATCTGCCCAAACCCTTTATGGGTATTGGAGATCTCATGTGCCCCAACCTCTCCACCAAATTTCGTGGCTAGAGCACATCTATGCTACCCAAAATCAACACTCCCTCTTAGCGAGCACTATGCTCTAGCAATACTCCTCACTAAGTATTACTCTGATCATCTGACATCGGTCCCTGTGTTGATGCTAGGCCTGCTGCCCACCATCGTCTGCACTGCTACCCATGGTTCTGCCACTGCCATTGTTGCATCTGTACGACAACTCCCTCTGCATCCGTGCTATTGCTAGTCCTTTCTCCCTGCACTGCATCCGCACTGCACCTCCCCTCTTCATGTTGCATTGTGTTGCCCACTGCTGCATTGCAACTCAGTTATTGAGAAGTAAGTAACTGATCTTCCAACCTAACCTCCCTGTTGGGCTAGAGACCCTCCTGATGCTGAAGCTCCCTCTGTCGCTGACAAGTGCTCCCTCTCTGACCTCTGCGTTGCTACAACAACTCCCTGCATCTCGCATTGTTGCACACCTCTCTGTGCCATCTTGCACTGGTGCAACACTTCTGTGCCTCTCGCACTGCTGCAGCATGCTAGCCTCACGCTGTCTCGGGACTCTTGCACTGTAGCTCTCTCTGTCGCTCCATCCGCATCTGTCTCTACCCACATCAGCCAGTCTGGCTACTCCTCGTCGGGGCTCCCATAGCAAGGTCTAATCCAAGAGGCTGGGTACCTCGAGGATCCTGCCCCTCATCGCCTGTAGCCTGCCTAACTATAGCTTGATGTCTCCCCACTTCCGCTCAAGTGGTGTGTGTGCACTCATGGCACAGTCATCGTCTGTCAACACTTCCTTCTTTGCCCGTGCTGGCGTTGCCTTAGTCTCAGAAGACTCTCCCTTACTCTTCTTCCTTGGACACTGGGTCGCATAATGACCCAACTCCCCACAGTGGAAGCACTTGATCTTGGAGAGATCTTTCTTCTTCCGCTTTTCTTGCTTTCCCTCAGATGCTAGGGCAACATCTTCCTCCTCCTGCTTGACTTTGATCCCCTTGCTGCTGCTACTCGTCTTCGACTGCCATCTAATCTCTTCCTGGCGAAGAGCTACCCACATCTCGTCCCAAGGTGGGAGAGTCCCTCTGCCCAGTATACTCTGGACAAATACCTCCTAGTCTTCTGAGACAACATTTAGGGTTGTCCTCACCATCAACTCCTGATCCGGTGTCGCTTCTATAGCAGTCAACTGATCTCGGATCTCATTCAGTCCTCTGAGGAAGGTGTCAATTGGCTCTTCCTTCTTCATCTGATACGATCTCAACTGATTCTCAAGTAGAATTATTATCTGCACATAAGTATGCTGGTATAATTTCTTGAGGGCCTCCCACATCTCATGTGCTGTTTCCTTCTCGACAATGTGTGGTACTACATGGTCCTTGATCCCGTCAAGGATGATGCTTTTGGCCTTTGCCATTGCCTCCTCGTACTTGTCGTTATCATTGGGGTCGATTGGGATAGCTATAACCTTCAAGGCGAAGTTCTTGACACAATTTTTGTCAAAGTACAGATAAGATTCTGGCCTTCCTGACTGCGAAGTTCGACGTTCTGTCCAGTCTATCCTGGTCTCTTACTCCGTGTAGTGCCATGATGCTCTTCTACTTCCCTCCTGGAAGTTCTCTGTTCGACTCCTCCGAGTCTCTACTTCTCGTCTGGAAGTTCTCTTTTGGACTCCCTCTGAGTCTTGATTTGCCTCTTGGAAATTTTTCTGCCACTATCGAGATGCCCCCTACTCTAATCGTCTTGTGCAACTGCACCACTGATCCGGGTGCCTCGGCTAGAAACCCTCGGTAGCAACTCCTCTTGGCCTTGCTCTGTCAGGTACTATTCTGACTACAGTACCTCACCAGCTCCACTTTGCAATATTCCCACAGCCTTCTAAACCCCAGCAACCTGAAGGTGAGAGCTCCTAGGCTCTGCGCAATCCCGACACCAGCAACTCGGCGTCTTCAGCCAATTGCGTCAGCCTCCCAGCTACTGCGTGGCTCTGCGTGAGGCTCCTTTTTCCTTCCTTAGCCTCTGCGCTGCCTCTTCCCGACTCACCCTTGATGACGCAGTCACTGTGTCACCCTTAACTTGTTGCTGCTCTGCTAGAAACAACGTCTGTCACCTCGGAACAACTATTTTCTGTTGCTATTGCTCCACTCAGTTGATGTCCTTAGTCTTCCTGTGATCTGCGATCACCCTCTGATACCATGTTGAAGTTTCTAAGTTTACTTAGTTAGAAACCCTCCATGCACTTTATCTGATTTATTCCTACCTACTTGTTATTTTACTTAACAAGTTATTTACAATGTAAATACTGAAAATAAACATTAGTGCATGCTCAACATATTACAGATCAACAACTAAAGGAAACAAAAACAATCACACCATA
>APFE030729859.1:62449-79173 GCA_000404065.3 Pinus taeda
AGGGTTTTCTTATTAAGCAATATCAGAGTACAATCTGGGTGCCGAAACTGGCCTACCCAACAGAGAATTTCCTTGGCAGTAATACCTCTCAGTTTCTGACAAATCTCCTGGCTGAAACCTCGGATAATCATTTCGGCAGCTCCTCAACACCAATCTACCCCAGAAACCCCAGCCTCAACCTCTCTCTGAATTGCGTCAGCCCCTCTCTGCCCAGTGCTGGCCCTGCGTCACCCCGAATGGTTCTGCGTTAGCCTCAGGAGGCCCCGCGTCAACGCTCTCGCCCTCTGGGTTAGTAACGCTGGCCTCTTTGAGGCTCTGCGCAGCTCTTGGCTGCCTCTGCATGGCCTTGCGTGAGCCCTGGATGGCTCTGTGTCACTCTCCCCGGCTACTATGTTGCTCTCCCAGCACTATCTTTGCCTCTCTGTCTCTCTATACTCAATGCCCCTCAGCTACAATTCCCGATCACTAATTCTATCTCTTAGCAAACCTCGCTCTGGAGAATAGAATGATTGATCACTCTTGTGTACTTCTCCAAGTGACCCTCAAGCCTCCTCTTATACTTTTCCTGTTGACATATCAACGGCCGAGATTAAGTCCCTAATCAACGACTAAGATTAGATCTTGCTTGATCCATGTTTTTTGGACCATTCTAACACAATTTCATATTAATTCCCATTAATATTTTATTTTCCCTAAGTTTAGATTTAGGGACTTCATTAAAAATATTAATTATATTAATATCTCTTGAATGGTTTAGAATCTACCCAAACCCTTTCTGGGTATGCTCATGTGCCCTAACCTCTCCACCCAATTTCATGGCTAGAGCACATCCGATGCTACCCCAAATCAACAAAACACAATAAATAACTTGTATGGATTAACAAGTAGGAGAAGTAGCATCAGTTTGCTTCAGTAGGGATTCCGATGTAGGAATTTTCACATGGTATCAAAGCTGCATGTGATACAAGAAGAGTAGTGCTAGAGAACCCAGCATTGAGCAGAAGAGGGAGATCGAAAAAAGTTGTAGAAGGCAGCAGTTTGAAACCCCAGAGGGTTTGCGCAATCCTAGTCGCAGGGTTGATTTTTGAGGCAATCTCTCTCTGAGTGAGTCGATAGAGGAGGGAATCCCAGTTTGAAAGTTTGCAGGGGCAGAGGGAGCAGACCTGCAACCTCAATGTGAGAAGATTTGGTGGGACACAGATTTTTTGCAGGCAGTTTGCTGGGCATAAAATCATCAGAAGAAAGAAGAGAAGCACAGTTGAGGGAATTCTTCCTCAGAGGACTTCCAACCAAGAAGTTTGATTTCTCATTTAGCTGAGTAGCAGCAGATCTACTGACTCCAGCAGGGAGTGCGTAGGCTAGCCCAATAGCTGCGCATAGGAGAGGGGGAGCAATTTGACATTTTAGTGGAGATGGCCACGGATGGGAAGGATCCATGGAAGAGCAACAAATTAGATCCAGTTGCCGCAAATTTCTCCAATGGATCAGTATCCTTGCTACAGGAGCCTAACTGAATCAGCGGCAGGAGGATCACACTGTTAGCAGATGCAGCTAGTCATTCAAATGACAGTTGCATAGCTAGTTGCAGCCAATCTTCGGAAGACAGTTGCAGATCTAGTTGCATTGACACAGGCAGTGTGAATTGCCCAGTTCCAGTATACAGGAGCAGTTCCAGCTTGGAAATTCCCAGCTCAGAGCTTCGCAGTCTAGTTTCCAGTGCAGGAGGACTGTGTGAGTTGCCAGGAGGGAGCAGAGAGATTTCCCATAGGGAGATCGAGACTCAGAGGAAGTCTAGTTTCAAAGGGAACAACCCTATGGAAGCTAGTACTTCTGGATTTGAGGAGATCAGACTCATTATTGCAGTAGTTGCAGCAGCAGTGCAGAAGCATCATTAGAGCAGTAGCAACCGCAGTATGAGTATATCATATTTTTCCATGACATCTGAGATACCTCTAGGAGGGAGGTGGGATGATTTGGAGTTGTAGTTCGAAAGAGCTACAGATGGGCAGGATCCTTAAGGAGTCCACCTCTTGGATCAATACCTTGCTATGGGAGCCCAGATTAGTAGTAGCAGGATGGACTAGTGTCAGATGGGGCCGAGAAGTGTCAGGGAGATAGTTGCAGTGGCTAGGAGCGCCAAAGATTGAACAACGTAGAGCAGAGTTGGCAACAGTGCAGATGGCACAACGTAGAGGTCAACAACAATGCATTAGATTCAGAGCGTCAGTGCAGAGACTAGCAGCAGTCAGGCTTCAACATTCACGTGGTATCATACTGAACACAGTTAGTTCAATAATTTTGGATGTTTTTGCGTTGCTAATAGGGTAGCAACAACAACTTGTAGTGTAGTGGCAGTGCTAGCAATAGCACAGATGCAACGCTTGAGAGGGAGCTGTAGTATGGATGCAGTGTTGACAGTGGCAGCGTCAACAACAGTATAGTTGTAGCAGCAACACAATGTTTGGTGGATAGCATGTCAGACATCAGCAGCGCAGAGGACGATGCTTTAGAGTCTGAGCAGTATGTAGAGAGGCAGTGTATTGCTAGAGCACATTCCTCGCTAAGAGGGAGTGTTGATTTGGGGTAGCATTGGATGTTCTCTAAGCCTCAAATTTTATAGGGAGGCTTGGGCATAGGTATTCCAAAGAACCCATAAAGCGTTTTGGCAAATTCCACCCAGAAGTGATTTTATTAAAATAATTAATATTTTTAATGGGGTTCTTAAGTCTAAACTTAGGAAAATTAAAATATTAATGGGTATTAATCTAATTAGGAGTGAAACTTCTAGAAAAAGCCACGGATCAAGCCAAACTGATATGAGCCTTTGATTATGAGTTAATTTAGGTCGTTGGTTGTCCAACAAGAAGATATAAGAAGGGGCTCGAGGGTCATTTGGAAAATATACCGAGAGATCAAGAGATCGAATTTCTGAAGTGAGAAGTTCTCAGGAGGAAATTCTGATCAAGGAGATTTCTTGCAGTTGAGGGGCAGGGATAGTTGGGTTGGAGTATCTTCTCTAGAGCCCAGGATACGCAATAGAGAGAGGTAGAGAGACACTAGAGGGGTTGACGTTGAGCTAGAAGGGCCCACGCAGAGCTTGACACTAAACCAGAAGGGCCCACGCAGAGCTTGACACTGAACTAGAAGGGCTCACGCAGAGGCAACTCAGTCAACCACGCAAAGGTTTGAGTTTTGCAAAGGAGCTGACATTTCTGAGCCGAGAGGGCTGGAAACTGCTCCAAAAGGCAAGACATTTCCCAATTGAGCTAGCGTAGAGCCTTAGAGAGCTCCACGCAGGGCCACATAGTTACTGCGCAGGGGCAACGTAGTTGTAGTCGGGGACAGTTGATTCAACTGTCGGAACAACTGGGATTTGCTGGGTAGAGTGAGCTAATCTCACAAGTCTTCTTTGCCAGTTGTATTTCTTTGTAACTGGATTGTCTGGAGGGCATCCAGAGTCGTATTCAAAAACTACTGTTTAATAATATAAAACCCTCAGATATACTGCACTAGTTTTCCTGCATTGGGTTTTTTCGGGGACACTTGTCCAAAAATAACTGTCACTTGTTTTGTATATTTTCCTGTTTAGTTTCTTGTTTCGGCATATTATTTTTAATTAAGTGAAGGCTGCAACAATATTTACTTCGATATTTACGTAGAACACAGTGAATAACTTGTATGGATTAACAAGTAGGAGAAGTAACATCAGTTTGATGTAGTAGGGATTCCGGTTTAGGAATTTTCACAGTGTTAAAATTGGCAACCAGGGCAAAACTTCATGTGGGTCATCTTATTTATGGCTGATAATGTTTTTATTAGATTCCTCTCGTCGAGAGGTGTAGGATTGATATAAAGATCATCCGATTCCGATAAGTATTCATGGAGATATGAATTTATTTTAATTATGGAATTATTATCAAGCCGACCTACAACTCATGTAGGCTACATGATGTGCTTTACATTCCAGAGTTGCGAAGAAATCTGCTGTCTCTTGTGCACATTCGCCAGTAAGGCCACTCTATTCATATTTTTGTTGGTAAATTAGAAATAAGGAAGGCATTTGACAACATGGTTGTCATGATTGGAGTGGAGGATGAAAGTCTGTTGAAGCTGAAAGGGACATCTTCTTATACACAAAATTATGTATATATACATCTCTCATCACAATGAAGTTACATTACCATCTAGTCTTCTATGGCATGCTAGATTTGGACATATGAACTATGACAACCTTCGTTTATTGAAAAAGAATGGTGTTTTTGATCTGCATACTATTCCTAGGAAACTGAAACAATGTGATGCTTGTATCCTTGGAAAGCATAACAAACAACCCTTTCATGCTTCCACTTCTAGAGCATGTGAAAACTTGGATTGATGCATTTTGGTTTGTGTGGCTCTATGCATGTTCCTTCTATTAATAAAAATAAATATATGATGACTTTTATTGATGGTTACACGAAAATGTGTTGGGTGTACTTGTTGAAAAGTAAATCTCAAGCTTTCGAAACTTTCAAAATTTTTCATGTATGGATTCAAAATGAAGCATAATCACATATTGGCTCTCTTCATACTGATAATGGAAGAGAATATACTTCGAATAAATTTTAAAACTATCTTTGCTGCATAGGATTCAATATCAAACTACAGTGCCATACAATCCTCAACAAAATGGTGTAGTCGAAGAATGAATAGGACTATCTTGAATCTGGTTCATTCCATGATGTTTTTCAAAAATGTAAAGTTGATGTTTTGGGTTGATGCAGTTCTATGTGCAATGTATGTGAAAAACAAATGTCCATGTCTTGCTCTCAAAAATAAGACTCCTTATGAAATGTGGTATGGTCACATTCCTTCGGTAAGGTATCTTAGGGTCTTTGGTTCCACTTGCTTTGCCTTGATTCCTAAGGAGAAAAAAAGTAAACTTGATGAAGGAGTCAGAAGTGCATCTTCTTGGGGTATTCAGATACCACCAAGGCATATCATCTTTATAGTGAGGTAAACAAGAAGTTTATTCTTTCTAGAGATGTAATTTTTCTCGAATATTTGAAAACTTACAACATGGTTGAGCGACAACTTGATCGTTTGGATAGATTCACTAATAACTCAATAATGAGATTCCACATCTTGAAGGAGGGGATCCCTGTCTTGAATCAATCTTCAAAATCTCCTTTTGAAACACCATTTCCCTCTCATGAAATTTTGGCCACATCACCAAATCAAGAAGACCCTTTGAGTGTTGTGATTGAGAGGATTGGAAGACTAAATCTTGATCCAATCCATATTTGTTAGTGGAGCAATCTAAACCATCTTAGAAAGGTCCCCAAAACACTTGAAAGTGTTCATCCCGATGAACTCGAAAAGACAGGAACCAACGGTTTCCCTAAGACAAGATGGAGGTGATGTAGATAATTTTAAATTTTGATTCAATTGATATAGATGATATGGATGTTTCATATAATTGTGAATTGAATTTATCTACTAACTTTGAACCAACTTCCTTTAAGCAAGCTGCTTGTCATGGTGAATGGAAAGAAGCAATGCAGAAGGGGTATGATGCTCTCATAAAGAATGGAACATGGAAGTTGGTAGACCCTACGTTTGGAACCAAACCAATTGGCTGCAAGTGGGCCTACAAGAACAAGTACAAATAAGATGGCTCACTTGATAAGCACAAAGCAAGGCTTGTGGAAAATGGATTTGCACAGAAAAATGGTGTTGATTATGAAGAAACTTTTGTCCCCCATAGCAAAATGGGTCACCAACTAGTCTTTCTTTGCCTTGGCATCTCCTAATGGATGAAAAGTTCATCAAATGGATGTGAAGATTGCTTTCTTGAATGGATACTTGAAAGAGAATGTCCTCATGTCTCAGCTGGAAGGTTTTGTTGTGAAGGGACAAAAACGTAAAGTATGTATACTCTTAAAATCTTTATATGGCCTAAAATAAGCACTGCGAGCGTCATATGAAAAGCTAATTGAGCATCCTCTAAAATTGAATTTCAAACACTTTAATCTTGATGGTGCAACTCTGTTTGTCAAGAAAGTTGACAAAATTGTTGTATATCATGTAGTGTATGTAGATGTTCTATTGATAATAGGGAACAAAAAACTATATTGCATCCATAAAGAAAGAGCTGAAGTGCTTTGAGATGACAGATTTGGGGCATCTTCGTGACTCCTTGGGCATTGAAGTGACTCAACATCCAAAGTACATATTCATCTTCCAAAAGAAATACATTGGAGAATTGTTGAACAGGTTTGGGATGGCTGAATGCAACCCTCTATCTACTTCAATGGAATAGAATTTGAATCTCACATCAAAAGAGGGGAATGGATTTAAAGATGAAACCAAGTACAAACAACTTGTGGGAAGTCTTATCTACCTCACCACTATCAGACCTAATATTTCATTTGTTGTTGGGATTCTTTCTAGATTTATGCAAAAGCCTTGTAGAGGACATTTGTCTACTGCAAAAAGAGTTTTGAATTTATTTGAAAGGAACTCAAGACTCTGGACTCAAATATTCACAAGTGGATAATTTAAACTTGATTTGATATTTTAATTCAGACTTTGATGAACAAAGGCTATCTCATGGGTCTTGGATCAACAACTGTTCCCTGGAGGTCACACACATAGTCAATTCCAGTGGATTCCACAACAGAGGTAGGATATGTAGTAGCTACAGAAGCAATAAAGTATATTCTGTGGCTAATGAAAAAACTTGAAGATTTGCAAGAGACACAAGTGATATCTACTCATCTTTTGGTTTATAAACATCTGAAATCAAGTTGGCCAAGAATCCCAGATTCCATGATCGGATTAAACACATCAATACAAAGAATCATTTGATCCAAAACTATGTAGAGGCCAAGACTATTCATTTAGGGCATTGTTTGTTTAATGCAAAAATTGCGGGTATCTTCACCAAAGCTCTTGGAAGAGAGTGTGAGAAAAATTCAGAATTATGCTTCCACTCACAAACACCCCTTTGGCTTAAACGGGGGATTGCTGGAAGTAAGCCTTTAGGATTTGTATCCATGTAAATAAAATTGTAAATAATGAGGTTTATCTTGTAAATAATGAAGAATATGAAGATAAACTGACTCTTGGATAATGACTCAAAGAGTCATTTAGTTGTATAAAATTGATTGCACACTAAAGAAAATATATCCAATAGAGTTAGGCAGCTTGGTCTAACAAAAATGACAGGATTTTTCTAATTTTTTGTTACTAATTTTTTATTTTTATTTTTAATTTTTTTTTCCTGTTTGGCATAAGTTTACTATTTTAGTATGTTAATTTCTATAAGATATGAATTGGAATTAGTTATATACTGCATTATATATATATATAGACAACAATTATAAGAAATTATATATTTAAATCTATTCACATTTAAAGTTTAATATTATATTATTTTAAGATATAATATTATTAATTACATGTAGTGTAAAGGTTAGTTCAATTGTTTGACAACCAAATGTTTATAAGGCATTGACAAAATTCTTTATAACTGTTTCTATTTTTTTTTTTTTTTTTAATATTATCACCACTCCCGACTTGCCATTTTTTGCATTTTTGGGTGAATCTTCTAGATGAAAGAAACTCGTGCCACAGATTTTATTGTATTCCATGGAGAAGTTTTTTGTTGTAAGAGGAGTTGAGCTCAAACCTATATAAGGGTTTGGTGGATATGGGGCTAGATACCTCGGAGCCTAATAGAACACTTATAGGATGTAATTGAGGGACAATGAATTGCATAATGGATGAGGAAATCTTCTAGATATCTATTCTATCTCATATGGATGAAATCTTCTTAGATCATGTTATGAAAAATTGAATGGGGAAACATCATTCCCTTTTTTTGGTATTTATCATTGGGATGTTCTATATTGATGCATGTTTCTCTATATTTGGTTGTATGCATTTGTAATCCATTCTTGACGTGTATAATTTTCATAGCCATTGGAGTCTATCTACTCTAGTAGTCTCCCCTGACAAATTTGACAAATTTCAGATGTTTGGGATGGAGAGGAGGGGGTTAATAAAGCTTGTACTTTGCAGCCATATTGTTGTAGAAAATTTGTTTAGGCCCAGCCTGGTTTCAAGTTTTGTGAAATCACATCAAGTTTAATGCTCAACCCACATGTTTTATGCTGCTGTCATAAACATGAATATTTTTCAAACAAAAAACGCATGAGCTTACTCTACTCTTGCACTTCTGCTGAGAAAAATACAAACAACCATACAATTTTGACACAAGATTTTTGGTCTAATGACCCTGGAAAATCCGTGAAGGGAAACCCAGTGAGAGAGAGAGATTTTTATTTCTTATCAGAGAAATCATTACAGTAATAAACGACAGCAAACACAGTCAACTTATCTCCTTGAATTCATGCCCAGAATTATTTGAAAACTGTGCTGTAGTTCCTTGAATTTTGTGCCAGACAGCTCCTAGAATTTCGTGCCTAGCTCACTCAGAAAAATGTGCCTCTGCTGTACAATATGACAGCAGTTAATTCTGTCACTTCCCCTCAAAATTTGTGCCACTGCCTCGAACTTTGCACACTAATAGTCCTGAAATCAGCCCTCAATTTCAATGCTTTGACACCTTGATTTTTGTGCCATGACAGCGCAGTAACTGTTCCCTGACAGCCTAAAAAACACCCTGCCTGCTCAGAAAAATGCGCTCTGACAACTTGCAATAAATGCTGACAGGCTCCTTGATTTTTGTTCTGTCTGCAAAGAAAATCCGCTGTCCTTTGACTCCAATTCTGTGCATATTCTCAACATCAGAATTCTTGCCTGTTCTCCTTGAGAAATGTTCTGTACCTTCTGCAGCTGCTGTACTCCCCTTTCTCCTGCTGTACTTCTCCCTTGGTTCTCTTCTTCTCTTCTACTAAGCTCTTGAAGAAATGAAAGCTAATGGTGCCTTTTCCCCCTTTTTTTTTCCTGTTGTTTTCTCATAATGAAGAGAGGCCTAACCCTAAGATCCAATGGCTGAGATTAGATCTTAGCCATTGAGATCAAGGGTGGGGATTTAATCTCTCATTGACCCATAAGTCACTTTATCCCTAAGTCCCCTTTTCATTAATTATTCAAAAAGTCACTTTATGACTTTATGTCCTATAAATTCACTTTAACTTTATTTCTCATAAAGTTAAGTCAAGGGGGTCATGTGAGGACTCTTTTTCCTAAGCTAGACACCAAGCCCTAGGAACACTGGTCCTTGGTACTCTTTTTCTAACAATTGTTCCTTTTTTCCTCAGTAGGGAAACCTAAACTGTTTTGCTGGGATTTACTCTTCATTTCACCTTTCAATGCATCGTCTAAAATTGTAGCAATCCTATTTTAGTGAAGTCGCCCTTGTGCCTGAGGAGAGCTGGCCTAAAGTGTGAAAAGGGTTGGTGAGGTGACAGTGGCCTCCCTTAGCTCTTCCAAGACCTTTCTTGAGCTTTAGGACTTTATCTCAAGAAGTGAGACTTTGTAAGGTAACATATACCATATTTGCATGAGAATGAACTCACGGAGAGTAATTTGATATCCAGTTCTTGTCAATTACTATTGTGCTATTGTTGATTACTGTCATACGTTAAATTGAAAATTGATGAACTAATATTCGGTTCTCTGTAGCCGAGATAAGGAGATTGTTGTTCATAGTTCACCCTTTTTCAGCGTGCCTTGTAAATAGTAAATACTATTAATAACATCAGCAGAAATACTAGTTTATCTAGGGTGATTGTGATTATGAAGGTGACCAACTGCGCATACATTTTCCCAATCACAGGAAATAAATTTGTAACTCTGCATCATAAGTTTTTGTTGAACCATCACTTAATGACTTTGAAAACAATTTAAATCTTTACATGATGTGATTTTTGACTGTCTTAGACATTGCAAATGTCAAAATGAAACTGACTTGCCTCAGTTTTTGGTTTTATTCAATCAAAAATTTTGCAGAGAGAGAGATTAGCATTGTTGGAAGCTCCAGAATGTGGGGCAAAATCAGACTTTAAGCCAATAATACACTTTCAGTCGTGGCGAGTTGGTAAGAATTGTCAGTTTTTGTAGTGCTGCAATGAATACTGTACCTACGGGCCAAATTTTTTTGTAGAGGGTTTTCTGAGATTGTATGTGTGCAGTTATAACATTCTTAGCTCATCTCATTACATGCAGGGATGCTTATATTTGCTCTAGGAAATTGCCTCAATTTCATTTCCTTTGGATATGCAGCACAGGTTTGCAAATGTACTCACCAATTAAAGGATTTTAAAACCATATGAAGTATGGATATAATACTTACAGTTTGCCTAACCACTATTATTTCTTTTCAGTCACTTCTGGCAGCACTGGGGTCCGTACAATTTATATCTAATGTGGCATTTGCTTATTTTGTTCTGGAAGAGAAGGTCACAGGAAGGTAAACGACAGTGAAATTTATAACACAGAAACATGTAGAGGTTGAAACTGGAGATTTATTAATTTAAACAGAGAGAAGTATACTTGCTTGTACAACTACAGTCTAGAATTTGATTTTATAATTTAAAGGTATTGATCAAATTAGTGGAGATTACAGTGTAATGACACTTTTACACAGGGTTCTTCTTGCCACTGTGCTTATTGTTTTTGGCAACATCTTCCTTGTTGGATTTGGTAACCATCAATCACCTGGTATTCTCTCAAGTCTGCTCATTCTTTTCTGAGATTTTGTTAAATGTTTTTGTATTTTGGTTGGTACTTCATGGTCATGAGTATTGGGCTTCTTTGTGTAGTTTTTACACCTGAGCAGTTGATGGACAAATATACAAATCACATATTTCTCTTATATTGCCTGGGTCTTTTGCTGATAGTTGCAGTCAATCACTATCTTTACAGGTATTTCTTTTCCCGAGTGAGACATTTCTTATGTGTGTTTTTGGTAGCAGGAAAAAATATTGAACTTATGGCTTTAATCTTCACCATGTTGGAATAATTGGTGTAATTTATACATATGGCCACAGCCCATCCATATGTATTATTATGTACTTGCATTATATAGCTAAAGTTATATTTTATTTCTTTCTTTTGTGTCACAAGCAGTGATTAAGGCCATCCCAGTCAAACTTGAGATGTAGGCTAAATAACTCTCTTGGAGTGTGTGGTCTTGTCTTGTGGGCCCATGACCCCTTCTTGAAGGGATGCCTAGCTTGAGTTGTGTATATATACAAAAGTCAAGCTCCCATTTGTACTATCTCATCTTATGATATTCTTGATCTGAAATACAGTGTATAAGCCTAAGGGCATTAATTTTGGCATTCACTCTTTTGATTGGCATCTTTTTTTTAGGTGTACTTGTTTATTTCTGTTTTCAGCACCTTTGCTTGGTTTTTGCGCTCTATCTCAAGTGCACTAGATTTGTCTCTTTCCAGTATGCTTGTGAAGAGGCTATTTCAGAATCTGTGTGAGATTTGGTTCCATTGATTCTCTTGTTGACCCTTACAAATTTCTTAATATAAATGCCATGGTATATATATATATATATATATATATATATTTCTATATTACCATTGCATTTATATTAAAAATACATGCAAAATTCCAAATTTGTTGCAGATTAAATGAAAACATGCATATTTGTACATTAATGAAGGTAGAAATGGTATCTATATTCAAGTGTCAACCATCTAGAATCTAGATTCTAGCAGTTACAAACAAACATAAACTTTTTTAAGCCATATAATAGAAAGTAGACCTTTAACTTATCAAATGAAGTAGGTTATCTAGCAACTGTGAAAACTGACATGACCAAATAGTTATGTTTCCAAAATAGACCATCTGCACACTGAACTATGAACACCAAAAGGTCCAAAAGAATAAACTAAGCTAGTTGCTAAACACCTCTCTATAGAATAAGTATTCACCAATTGTGAAAGCACCCATGTTGCCAAATCTTGTAGCTATGGGGTACCACCGCCATGTATGTGTTGAATTTTCTAAGTCTATCCGTTAGAAAATTAATCTGTATTCTGCTGGTTTATTTCTTCTACTTTTTTAAATTCGAACAAGTTATTTAATACATTTAAACACTGAAATAAACACAATACAATCACAACATCTACAGATCATCAACTGAAAGAAAACAAGCACACAAGTGACGCCGTTATTTTCGGACAAATGTCCCTGGAAAAACCCAATGCGGGAAAACTAGTGCAGCTATTCCATGTGTTATATTATTATGCAGTCTATCTTAGTACAACTAGGTGCCTAACCGGCTCACTCGACAGAGAAAAATACATCACAACAATACCTCTATATTCAGAAACAGGTATTTAGAAAACCTGTCCCACAAAACCCTCTCTGGCACAACTGAAGCTCAGCGCTGGCCCTTCTGGCCTCTGCGTCAGCCTCCTACTAACCTGCGTCAACCCCAGGGCCCTTTGCATTAGTCCTCTGAGGCATTGCGCAGCCTCTGGGACCCTCTACGTCACTCCAACAGCCTTTGCATGGATGACGCAGTCCCTCTGGCCTCTGCGATGTCTCTGTTGGGCTCTGTGTAGCCTAGACTGGCTGCTGCTCCTGCTTTCTCTACTTCTGCATTGGTCTCTCAATATTGTCTCTGCCTCTCTGCCTCGTATTCACTGCCCCTCGCTGTTGATCACTGATTCAACTTTTCTTAGCAACCCTGCTCTAGCAAAATGAATGACTGATCACTGTGGTGTGTTCTCTAACTGACCCTCAAGCCTCTTCTTATACTTTTTTCGTTGGTCGTTCAATGACCAAGATTAAATCTCTAATCAACGGCTAAGATTAGATTTGGCTTGATCCATGACATTTGGAACCTTCTAACCTAGTTTTATATTAATATCCATTAATATTTTATTTTTCCTAAGTTTAGACTTAGGAACTCCATTAAAAATATTAATTATTTTAATATCTCCCATACCGGGTACAATCTGTCCAAACCATTTTTGGGTCTTGGAGATCTCATGTGCTTTACCCTTTTCACCAATTTTCATGGCTAGAGCACATCCGATGCTACCCCAAATCAACAGTATGTTCCACAACTCCTTGATAAGCAATGTTCCACCATTGCTTATATTAGGATCCTCATCATTAGTATCATCCTTCATTCCTTGCCTCTTGTCTAGGCTTTTTCCTCTACCTCGATCCTATAGGGACATTAGTCAACACCGCCCAATTTTGATGAAATTACCTATTCTAAGCTTTAAAATATGGTAGAAAAAGCTTAACATGCATGATCAGTGCTTTTGATTTGAGTGAAGGGTACATTTGTTCTAAAGCCACGACAAAAGAGTTCAACAATCACCACCACCAACATTGGGGTACATATCACATACCCTCCTATGTGATACAATCCAATGAAAATACCACAATCCTATCAATCCTAAAACACTGAAAATTGTTAAGTTTGCTAAATTTTAAATGGGATATGAAATTTACTTTCTTCGTATAAAGTTTGATGAGGTTGGAACCACTCTCAAACATCTTGAAACAATTAATGGTAATGTTAAAAATTAAAGTAAAAGGATTACTCTAAAAATTTAATAATACCATTAGGGAGCACTCAAAGAGTGCCTAGGGAGCATCCAAGGAGAGGCCAAGGAGTGTCTAGGGAGCACCCAAGGAGTGTCGAGGGAGCGCTTAGGGAGCATCGAAGGAGTGTCCCAGGGAGCTCCCAAAGGGGCAGGGAGTGTCCCAGGGAGCTCCCAAAGGGGCATGGAGTGTGTCAAATTCATTTAGAGTGCACACTTGAATTTTGGAAGCACACTCCTAGGAGTGCTCGCTATGGGATATGAAATTTACTTTCTTCGTATAAAGTTTGATGAGGTTGGAACTACTCTCAAACATCTTGAAACAATTAATGGTAATGTTAAAAATTTAAGTAAAAGGATTACTCTAAAAATTTAATAATACCATTAGGGAATGTTGACCACTACGTGTCAAGTACCCATAGCAGTACACCCTATTTTCTTCGCCAAAGGGATAGCGCTTGATCGACGTGTCCGTGCCATTCGACAGTCGTCATCAACCCGATCATGTTATGTTGTAAACCCAGTCTGCATGTGTAAGTTGTAAATAATCTTAGCAGATTTGAGTCATGTATGTAAACTGCCTAGGCAACCTAATTTTCTGGTGATAATTTACAGTCCGGAAGGTTTTTTGTCTCATCGATCCATGATCGACGGAGCTTTTCTTCAGCCTAACCCCAAAGTCGGAATGAATTTTGTTATTGGAATCTTAGGTGAATCCTAGTGTGCTTCGAGTCTATGTAAAAGTAGTTTAGAAATAATTCTAACTATTTGGTTAGGTTATTACAAATTACTTGATCTGTTAGATTATAGTTGGTGTCGCAGAACTGGGTGGTCTATGAGGGTCTATGTCAAATGGGTTTTCCCCTTTGAGATGTAAAATTGTAAAAGTCATGATGTAAAGTGTTTGAGGGTAGAAAAATGTTTAATCCCCTCTAAATCCTACGCCCTAGAGTTCCAGGTGAGTCTCAAAAAAAAAAAAAAAAAAAAATTGAAAAAAAAATAAAAATAAAATAATAATAAGTCAAAATTTTGAGAAAATAAATGCAAGATTTTAAAATTTTAATATTTTAAAATGCATTTAAAATTTTGACGGATGAGATTAAAAGAGATTTTGATCTTCATCGACGGTCGAGATCATTTTGACATGGATCACTCGAACTAGCCGTTGGGGATTTTTCCTTTAAATAGGGTGTTAGGGGTCATTTGAGATCATGGGATCTGAGAGTCTAGTGCCAAAGAAAGCTCTCTTGTAGTCATTTTTTGTGCAATAAAGAAAGACGTTGGGGTTGAAAATCTTGATGGTGTTACTCTTCTGGAAATGTTGTAAGATGTTTTATTTTTTTGCATAATTTTATTTTCAGCCATTGATAATAGCTTGATGAAGATTGATTTAGGCACAGGTATCTTGTCTGATCTTTGGGGTTTGAATGATAGTTTAATTTCTGAAATATAATGGCAGATATCTCCATTTGATCTGGATTTCACTATTGTTTTCTCCCTCATGTTAATGGTTGATTTTAAGCTGTGCAGGAAATTCTTTTTTTAAATTATCGGGCATTCGGGGAAGTTCTCGGCTGAACCAGCCAACTCTCGTATTGCGTTTTCTGAAAGAGCTCAGCCAATTTAATCCCGGGCTGATCATTTAAATTTTTTTTTATGAATGCATGAAGGGTTTTCTAAAGCATCTTACATTAAATTTAATTTTTGAAAATATTTTTGTGGCATAACGATAAATCTGGCTATCTAGAGCCTTCAGTTTGTAAATACTGTAATTATTTAGCTATTTTTTGTTAGGGTTTTAAGTTTCATTCTTGCATATATTTTTTTGGGTGTTTGTTTTTGTTATTGCAGGTTACAGGTTGGAAGAGAACATTTTATTCGAAGCCAGATCTAGCCCCTGGAGGGTAAGATCTGGACTCAGGATCAACTTTGGTAGGAATAGTTATCCCAGATTTTGAAAATTCTTCAGGGTTTCCATCAGGCAATCTGAAGCAGGAAGGGTTTAAAATTTCAATCAAGTTTCCGGACTACGGGTCTGCTACCTGCGTTTTCATTTTTTACTGTTTCTTTGGGTTTCATTGAAAAAAATCTAAAGTACATGCGTGAAATCCGTTTTCTGGAATTCAGATATTCTTCTGAGGGTTTCAAGATTGTTTTTATCGTTCTGGCAGATTTAGAAATTTTTCTTTGCTGCTATAGCCACCCTCAAATCCTTGCGTCCATTGCTGCCAACGCATCCGCCGCCCTCATCCACGCGGTCTCGCCCTATTTCCCTTTCCGCCTGCCTCACGCCATCTTTACGTTGCCTACCGTATCCAAAACACTTTTCCCTCTCTGCGTGATCTCTTTTGCTCCTCAGCAACGCTGCCTTCACTCTTTTTCTCTCCACGCATTCCTTCTCACCTGCTCTCTTAAGCCTTTCACCTTCAAAATATTTCCACATTCGATCCTCCATACCCTTTGATCCACCATCCTTGCAGATGCCATAAGCCGGTATGCTGCTCCACATTCAGCTGCCATCGATTTTCCAATTCCTCGCAGCAAACCACCCTTGTTTTCCACGCTAACATGCAAATGAATTGCCAAATGTTGTCCAGCTGCCAAAACCAACCTGGGCTTCGTTTCTTTTCTCATGCGACCCTTGCTGTCTCCCTACCTGCGTGCATGCCTCCCATCCTCGGCCTTCAAGTCGACCCCGCAACACATAGCCTCCTCGACGTCCCTCAGCGCCCACGCTGCCTCCTTCCGCGGCTCCCACACTCTTCCATGCATTTTCTTCATCAATATCCTCTCCCGCTACCTTGCCCAGCTTTTTTCCTCTGCGTACTGAGCCATATGCCAAACCTGCGTATTTCTTTCTGCCGCCAACTCCTTTTGCATACATGCACACATTAAACACATCAAGCAGTAAAAAAAAAAATCTGATTTGATGTAATCGTATGAGTTAGGGCTAGTGTTAGCATATTTCGATTCCATCTATTGATTAGGTTAGTGTTTATTTTTTTTATAACATGTGTTAATTTAAAAGCATAAAAAAAAATGATTTTCTTCATGGTTTTGATAGGATTAAGTTTTAGCTTTTATTATTTACTTTTGACTTTATTAACTTAGGCCTTAGTTTTAGTATTAGATGCATTCAAAGGTTTTTTTTAGTGTAGGTTTTATTTTGTCTTATTTTGGTGTATATATATA